>CAJUYH010000584.1:40090-62421 GCA_910591685.1 Galerucella tenella
CTACTTAAATGAATGATTTATTACTCCTCGTACTTTCTGTACAGACTTATAATTGTCTTCAACATATTTGCTGCTTGAAATTACTTAACAAGATAAAATTATTTGGATAAAAATGCCATTAGTTTAAAATTCGCGCTCTACCAAAAATGACTGATGACATAAGGAGTGCGCTCATAATCTATGGATTAGGTGAGGAGCGAAAACAGAAAGTGTACATCTACTTTACTCATAGTTTCCTGCAAATGAATTGTCACTTTAGTGAAGCGTTTTATCAATAGATGTCACCTTATTCTGCTCGGGCAAAGCCCCTCGCTAATAAATAATAAAGGTCTTCACCACCTTGGTGTATAATATACTAAGGTGCGAGGTTTATAAATGTCTTCACCACCATGGTGTATATAAAATTTTTTCCACTACTAGCCAAATTCAGGACAAAAATTAAATATAATCAACAAACGCACTACCAGAAGCGTTTACCCTGCCGTCTGACTGACAAGTACGCTGTCAGTTTTCGATTTATTATGAACGTAGGTACTCGTTATGTCATCAGTCATTTTTGGTTGAGCGCGAATTTTAAACTAATGGCATTTGAATTCAAATAATTTTATCTTGATAGGTATAATTTCAAGCAGCCAGCTAATATGTTAAAACAATCTCCTGGATAAACAAAATTATGTTTGTTAAACTACTATCCCTGAATTCTTAAAATATTTGAATTTGTCCATCATTGACCTAGGTTAATAATAGAAAATTATCAACCACTAATAGAGAAATTCACCTTCGCAGTTGGCTAGAAGAAGCAATAATTGTCAACTTCACAGCTAGTAGTGGAAAAACAATATTTTTACAGTACACAGCTCTAGTTTTGTCCATAAGGCAGTTTTTTATTAACTTAACTTTTATGGAGAAGTGTACATTAAAACATTAAGTATTTAGGTAATTTAGGTTATCAGTTAATCTACGACATAGTTTCGTTAAATTACGCAGACAAACAAATACGAAAAAAAAGCTAGTCGCCTCCTTAACTAACGTACAATCACCGCACTCAGTCAAAAGGCTGGAAATTCCCATATTTTTAATTATCGGTTGTGGTCCTCTGTGGACGAGCATCGTAACTGCGCCAAGTTTCCCATTCTGCGGTGCATTGTGAACGCGAAACGGTCTGACAATTTTACTCCATTTTTTTTTAAATACTTTTTAATTTGTTTTCAACTTTGTAATGATCATATTAGGCGTTGTTTTTTCGGGTGATACTGTTTGTGGTTGAAAGTGAATTTCAAATGTTTCGACAAGAGTTATTTAGAAAAATAATTTCAAGGCGTTTGGTTTTCCGTAAGTTTAAACAAAAATATATATCAAAATTATTCAATATTCAAACTGGTTGTTCGTTAAATAATTCTATGTTTTCAAATGACACTTACAACGTTTGCATGTAAAATGATATAAGGATTGTGGGGTCCAGTCTATTTATTTTCGAAATATGGGGTGTTGAAGTTATGAAAATTTAAATGTTTTAATTTGATAACTTTAAAATGGATAAATAAATTGATTTGATATTTTGCAGGTTGTTTTTAAATTTAAAAAGGCATATTTTGATGGAAAAACAGTTTTCAATTCTTGATCCAGTGGTGTACATTTGGAAGAATATGTCATCTTTCCCCTTCCATTTTTCACGCTACTGGCATTTGAAGCCATTTTCATCAAAAAATTTGTAGTTTTCCAGATATTTAATGTTTTCATGAAGTCTGCAAGATCACTTTTTAATAATGAAATGAAAAAAAATATTTTTTACAATAACTACAAAACTATATTTTGGATAGAATATGTATAACAGGAACTAATTTATGAAACAGCAATGCATCTAAAACATTCGGAGAAGATTGTTGAAAATATTTGTCAAAACTTGTGATTTTATCACCAAAAAAATTAGGCAGCCAAAAAAATTACAAGAGATGTTAAAAATTTTCTCCATTCACATTTAGGTAAACATAATTATCAGCGTTTATCATTGAAAATCGCATACTGGCGAGTACCGGAAATAATTGCTGTAGCTGCTCGTATTCATTTATTTTTTTTTCTTAATAAAATCACACGTTTTGACAAATATTTTCAACAATCTTCCCCGAATGTTTTAGATGCAATGCTGTTTCATAAATTAGTTCCTGTAACATATTCTAACCATTAGTAGTTATTGAAAAAAATACAAGAAAAATATTTTTTTTATTTGATTATTAAAAAGTGATCTTGCAGACTTCATGAAAACATAAAATATTTTGAAAACTACAAATTTTCTGATATGTAAAAGTTATGCGTTTTTCACGTGAAAACCACTGTGGAATCCAAAATTAAATGAAAATTGCTTCAAATGCCAGTGGCGTAAGAAATAGGAGGGGAAAGGTGACATATTCTTCCAAATGTACACCACTGTATCAAGAATTGATAAATATTTTTCCATCAAAATATGCCCTTTTACATTTAAAAACAACCTGCAAAATATCAAATCAATTTATTAATACCTTTAAAAGTTATCAAATTGAAACATTTAAATGTTCATAACTTTAATTTCGAAAAGTAAATAGGCTGGACCCCTCAATCCTAATAGCATTTTGTCCAATTTTACGAGAGGTATCTACATGCAAACGATGTGTCATTTAAAAACACCCAGTATGTCTTTCATATAATGAAAAATTATTTTTAGTCCGTTCGAAATATAAATTAAGATTACAATCTTAAGGAATCTCAAGTTTTTTTGTAGAAAAGTTGAGGATAAGGTAACATTTTTATTTATATACAGCTGGTTTCAGTTTACTTCTGTATTTCTTCCTATGAAAGATTCCATAAGATTTTACTAGGTACTTCAGAGGTTATTAACCCTTTATCAACATCATTTATTCATTGATTCTTATTAAACATTAGAATACCTATAGGTTTATTCCTTAGATTAGGAAAGCTGTCTAAGGTTTATTTCAACTGGCGTAAGAACCGGTTTTGATATCGTTCGCGCAAGTGCTGTATTTATTTCGCATTCCAACTGTTTATAGTTCTTTATGTTACCTATGTTTATAGTATTGTTATTGAGACTGCTTGGGATGGTATACAAACTGTACCTTCCGGAAGAGGTGATTAATTCGATTTTGCACACTATACAGTACTTGAAACGTCCATAGGTTCACACTTACGACTGCAACTTAAGTGGGTTCTTCTTGCGTGAAACAGAGTCTATCTCATTTATTATCTGTATTGTACAATTTTATCAGACACATTCGGATCCAAATTATTTCTAATTCCCATTATCTATTGGTCTGCTTTGAGATACCTCTAGCATCAACCCTCTACCCCCGTGCTCTCCTTCTAATGTGGCTACTGGGCGGCGTTCACATACTTACTCCCAGAGTTAAAGATTAACTCAGTATCGTTTATTTACTTACTCTAGCTAGATGATGAATCAGCCATCCATATAACGATATAAACCACGTGACTTAACTCTCGCGTAACTCTAGATGTAACTCGGAGTAAGATTATAAACGCACACCTGGAGATTTAATATAAGCGCTACTCTACATGAAGGACAAAAACTCAACTAGTTATATAACCTTACTTTATCGCCAACCGTCAGTAAAGCCATCAATTATCAGATTGATTTCCGGAAGTAAATAAACAGTTCACCTTCCTTTACTTTATCTGCCGCATTTGCGGCAGGTAAAGTGAAATAAGCGGCAGGTGAAGTATTTTGACTTTGACATTACTCGAAAATCATCATCTGTCAGTGTCACGCTTCTCCCTATTACGGCTCCATAATAGTTTTCTTGCGATTTATTTATAACAAATTATTGCTGGAACTCCTTTGACTTCAGGAATTAACTTTTATAATGCTTCAGGGTGTACCTCCAATTTAAATATAACAAATAATAAGTAGGTTTGTTCTATATGTGCTGTTTACTTTGTCATAATAAAATGCAATGAAATATACCTCAGTTTCTTATATTCTGAATTTTGAGCAGTTCGCGATAAAATTTTGTATGCACCACTTCAGTAAAGTGTCTTTATCGGACTCGCCTGTTATTCGTCTCGCTTCGCTCGTCTCATAATTTCAGACTCGTCCGATAAAGAATCACTTTACTGCCTTGGTACATAAATAACTATTCTTTAACATAACTTTCCATTGTTTGATTTCAGTTAGATATTGCCTCCGAATTTTTTCTTTTTTTTTAATTCGCTTGTATTGTATTTATTGAGAAAGTTTAAGGATTGCTTGTGCTTACATTTATTAAAGACTATTAGTTTGAAGTTAAGGGGAATCTATCGGCAGCGATTTGACAAAATATCGAAGTATTTTTGGCAAAGAATTTTGAAGTAATGGATGTATTAAAAATTAAGAAAAAAATATATCATGTAGATTAATGTTGAACTTAGAGTTCTCATTGAATAAAAACTTTGAAATACTAACCAAATTTTGTTGAAAAAAATATGAAAAATACACATATTAAGCAAAGTTTAAGCACTTGTAAAGAATTAAATATGGATTGAATGGAAAAACTAATTTATAAGGGGTCTAATTTGAAGCTTTATGAATACTATATAAAAATCTCAGAATCCTCAAATTACTTATGACCGTACAATTCCTTATTGAAATTCGGTTGCTACCACTAAAATATCGGATAAAAATCCATCTCTCGCTTTTCTATCCTTCTATGACTGACATTGTCTCTCTGCTTCGGTAGTCGCGTGCCGTTCCATTATTGATACAACGCTCGCGGTCTCGGCGGTCTCCCAGTTCAGTACTGACGAAGCTTATAGAGTAGCACGTGAACCAAAATCCGCTTGGACCGCTTGGCTACCTACATGTTGCGGAGCTTTCATATTTCTAATAAAATTTTCGTTATGTGAACTTGAACGTGAGGACGTAGGGAAACAAAAAAATAAATATACAAAGCATAATTGTGCAAGGTCGAATTTGGTAGATGCCCCTTAATATTAGATAATATTAGGAGCAGTTTCGAGATTTTTTTCAGTTTACAGTTCAATACTTTGTGTTCTACATGAGGTTATTGAAAAAGTTGTATAGAATATAAATATTCAATACTTTTTAAGGAAATCTCCCCTTCCCTTTTTGAAAAACAATAATTATAGGTTATAAAACAGTGTGTACACAAAGTAATTTTGCGCCAACCTTATCGGAAAACCATTCATACGAACACCAAATATGGCGGAAAGTATTGTTTAGCAGTCCAAGGGCTGAAAATTTACAACGCAAGCTTCAACACCATCTGCCACTTGATTAATTTGACGCTTCAAATGATTTTTTTTTATTAAAAGTCGGTAGGCGAAAAACAGTTGTGTTTCACACCTACAGGAAACGCTTTAGCAGCCCTTAACTATCAATTTTCTTACCTTGTCACACAATATACTGTTACGAACTCAGTCATTCAGAAGCCGGTCCTGTCGCAAACTATGAATGCGACCTTTCTAGAAAGGTTCTCGAGCAGGTAATGTTTGATACTGTTCTCAAACGGGGACTACCGAGTTGTACCACGACTACCTGAGTTAATCCATTTCCGCTTTTATTGGGGATTATACTGACCATCGAGGTCAGTATCAGGATCATTACGAAATTACACATAAGCCGTAATTATTGAGGGAATACCCAGTACCACTAATAATAAATTGTATTTAGGCGCATATTTGTTTTTATTTACTTACATATGGATGTTTTGATCTTGAACATTGGTGAGAAAGGCCTCATCTTTATTTTTGTATGTAGAAATTGTTATAGGTATATGGATGTTTTGATCTTAAACCTAATTTATATAAAATTGTTAAGGTCATTAGTCATTAGACTTTATTTTTAAATCGTTAATCCTCCCAGGAAATTCGGTGGTACAACTCGACGGTAGGATTACACCTACCTGATATCTTGTGGTACAACTCGGCGATCCCGTCTCAAACAGCGTACCAGGCCAATGGTTTATCGCGAATGATCTGGAATTATAAAGTATACGCTTAGGTGGTATATTCAAGAATTTTCTAGAGATTCGAAGGACTATATATAAGTGTTTCTTTAATAAATCAGTAGTAATTAGCCATAGTGAGTGTATAATTTTATCCCACGGTGAAAACAGTTTGAATAAATAAGAAAAACATTACAATACTATTAGTTATCTCCTCGTAACATAAACCTTTATTTTTGGCCTGAGTTCCTTCAAAAAATTGAGAATCTCAATATCTCAATTTGAGATATTTGGTATTTGTGTTGAAGTTGAACTATTCATCACTTTTTTACGAACCCTGTATACAATGAAGCAGTTTTTCACATGTCACCAATTACCTTGACCTTGCTACTAATTAACGTGAAAATTTTTTAACAGTTCCAAGAACCAATCAAATTTCCTCATTTTTTATCACATGAACAATTTCACCCAATCATGTCAACATTAAGCCGCGTCCACATTATGTCGAATGGTGTCGATCGACATGGTCGATCGACAATCGTTCGAACAATTATCAATGTTCTTGGGTTATTACTACTGATAACAATTAAAGCGTTGGGGTTATTCACTCAGAATTTTTAATAAAAAAATACACCTACAAGTTTTTTCATTAAAAAAGTTAATATCTCGGAAAAAATACCTTCTACATATTATTCTACAGAGTGTGGCATTAAATATAACCCTTGAGTATAGATAATCAAGGATATAACCCTTGAGATAATCAAGGATATAACGTATAAGAATCTAAAAAGTTACTAATATAACCGAAAAATTCACTTAATTGTTTTTTTATTTACAATAACCGCTTCTACCTCTAGGTTAATTAGCGGCGGAGTTAATAAATACATATGTACAAATTATTACAATAAGAATTTTGTTACAATTTGTGGAAAATATTTATATGTTTCAGGAAGGAAATAATGTTTTGAGGGTTGCATTTTTCTCCAATTATGTCTTGAAGGGTTTTTCCTATTTTGAAGTTTCTTCTTTCGATTTCATATGATGGACACTCTAATAAGATATGAGACACAGTTTTATCACATAGGACACAAAGTGGAATAGGCTCCCGAGTCAGTAGATATTCGTGTGTTAACCTGGTGTGTCCGAGGCGGAGTCGTGTGACGATGAACTGGTGCTGACGTTTATTTGTGTTGCACTGCCATTTTCCTATGTTAGGTTTTACTTGTTGGAGTTTAGATGCTTTTGTTCTAGCTCACCGAGTGTATTGTAAATTTTGCAACAAATTAATATAGAAAATATATTTTGGAGATAACTTATGACTTGAATAAATTAATTGTATTTAATAATAATCGTGAAGATTATCGCATAGGCTACGTCTATAATAATAATTTTGCAGCTGTAAAAGTGTGTATTGGGTTTTTAGAAAACTTTCCAAAAATTACTTTTGTGCGGTGAAATTACTGTTTAACATTATTCTAATGGGGAAATTAGTGGTTTTTTTTTATTATTTCCTACAAATTTGCATGAAATAAAATACGCATAACTGTTTGTGTAAAATCATAATTGCAAATTGTATGCTTTAATAGGAAAAAAAATAATTTTGAGGGTTGAAGCTAAAACCGCTAGTTGCGCCATCTATATAAACGGGTTAACGCTTAAAAAATTGGCACTGGAAGACAGACTATATAATAATAATAATTTTGTTTCAAAATACTGCAACAATAACTATTGCTAATAATTTTCTAATAATTCAGTAACCTGGCGCCGCCACCAGATTTTGAACTAATCTTATCTAGCCCGGCGTTTTTTCAGTGGCAAAATGTATTTCTGGCCACCAGACGGACTTGTTTGATTCCAGTTGCTTTAAATACACACAGGGTAATAAATGTTTTCATTATTTCAATAGAAATAATAACATTATAATAAACCAAAAAGTATTACCTACATTCATTCAAAATGTGCACCTCCAGCTAAAATACAAGCATCAGCTAATCGTCTTTTTATCTAAAAACTGAATGAAAAGTCGCTCACAACTTTTCAGATTACTTTATTAATTTAGAAACACCCTTTATATAGTGTAATACAATCATTAGATACAAATAGTGTAGAAACCCTACTTAAATTAAAATTGTAACTGTATAACTTGCTATGAAAAAGGCCTCTCATCAATAAAAGAAGATTATAAGTGCGCACATGAGTCTGACAATTCAGACACATACATTAGACACAGTGATGGGTAATGTTGATAACCACCTATATGTGGTATGATATGATAAGTTAAAAATTGTTTGAAATTAGACACTTTTAGCTGGTCATAAGTTTTTACACGTATCCGTATCCGTATTGGAGTTACGTTGACGTAAAGAAATTGTCAAGAAAGCCTTTTTAGCAGAAAACGTATCGCTTCGTTTTGTTTCTAATTGTATAACCTCAAAGTTTTTTTATTTTACCTTTTTATATTTCTGTAAAACGTAAAAGGGGGGCGATATTAAATAATCAATTGCTGCTAGACGAGGAAGATGATGTAATATAGCACAAATAGCACGGAATACTGACTTTGGTCGGGATACGGATACGTTTAAGTATACGGAGTAGGGTACGTAACAATACGTTCAACGCATCGTATCGGCTGAGACGTAACGGGTCTACACATGCGCAGTTTGTTACGTATACGGATACGTGAGAAATTCAAGACAAGCGAAAAGTCTCTAATAACCACGGTTAACAATTTAGGTGGCCACTTAAAAAAGAAGAAGAAGAAGAATCTTCAAAGTGTCAACATTCAAAATATTTTCAAATTCTCTGTTATGCTTCTATAATAGATGCTTCGCTCCACACTCTATATTCATAATTCATACTACACCATAGCCCATGCTACTGGTCCAAGTCTATTAAATAGCATTGCGCAGACTCCTGACGTCCGCGACTGTCGATGATTTCTGAATTCTTGAGCTTTTATTTACATCTCAAATAAGCTTATATTATATCAAAGTTTTTGTAATAATGGGCAGAACTTGGTTAAAAATTGATGGTTAATAACGAGTTATTAACCAATGACCAGTTAACAAAATATTAGCCGGTTAATACCCATCACTGATTAGACATTACAAAAATAGTGTGCGATATGAAGGAGTAGAAGAGAATATTAGTGAAAGAAGAAAAAGTTGGGTACATCTACTCCGTGTGGAAATAATTAAGTGTCCCTCTCTTCTTTCTTTTCCGCAACCAATTCGTCATGGGTAACTAAAATAAGAATCCCTACTGAAATTAGGATACTTAGTGACTGTATAACCTGCTACAGAAAAGGTCTCAGTGTCTCACATCAATAAAAGAAGATTATCATTGCGCACATGAGTTTGATAATTCTGACATGATTCTGACACATACATACTGGTAAATTGGTAATGAAACATGGACAAACGGAAATAGTATATTAAGTATCAAGAAGGGTAAGGGATTATTTAGGACCACTTAAATGTATGTAGGGCTAAGACGTCGGTAAGTAATTTACTTACCGACGTCTGAACGGTAAGTAAATCACTTACCGACGTGTGTTAGACTTAGAAACCAGTAAACACAACCTACCGTTCTGACAACCGATGCTGTAAATAAACAAAAAAGATCGATCGCGCAAAAAGGTATATTTTGAACGTAGGTAACTATAGTATAGTTCATTCAATAGCCTTTTTCTTGTGCGTCATCGTTTGTGACGTATATCCGGGTTTTGGGTACGTCGTAAGACGAAAAACACATTTCCGCTACGAAAGCTACGTCTGCATCCTGTTTTGAATGTTGTAATTTTTCCCGATTGATAGGTCGCGCTTGTGCGTAATCTAAACAATAACTAATCAAATTTTTTACGTCAAAGATTAGGGTTAACGTTTGTAAAACATTCAAACGGTTCATTATTGTGATATTTTGATTAGGATTAATCACAGACCTTCCTTTTATTCCATTTCTTCCAATGCGATGTGATAGAAAGACATTAACAATCGATGAAGCACACCAAGAAGGGTATTATATGAACACTATAGCCTCTTACCTATCTTAATCAAACAGATATTGCCAAGAAGCAACGAACTTATTTTGAAACATTTGCTGAAGGCTAAAGTCATATTATTATTTATTATATTTAATTTCACAGTGTTTGTTTAATCTATATAGGTACCTACTTAACAACAATTCGAATATTCAAATACAATTAAATTTAAATGACAAACAACCATTTGTTATAAATCCATTTATTATCAAGCTATGTCCAATTTGGAAAAACCTTTCCTTATTGACATATGGACGGCAGGCACAGAGTCGGATTGGATTATCCACATCAAAAGAAAGAGCCATAATTATCAAGAAATATCTCAGGGTCACTGCCCACCTTTGTGCTAAAATATTCAATGCAAACAATCTGTCCCAATTTCCCCTACAAAATACTTTTGACACGTGTGTTATTACAAATAAAGATGTCATAAAAAAAAAACGAATTGGCATAGATTAAACGGATTTTCCTGCAACTAATTTTATTCCTGGGAAATCTTTCACCACGTACCATGACCCAGAATGTAGCGTTTTGTTTTGCTTTGGTCACATAAACAAAAAGCCCAACATTATCATATCAAAATTCTTGGAATTGATAAAGTCGTTTTAATATTAATTTTACAATTGTGCTTGTTGTGAATGAAGATAATAATTGATTGTGTTGATTTTCATTGATATATTCAATGTTAAGATGATCATTTTAACTTAACTGTATTTGTAAAATACTATTACACCTACCAGGCACGTTCAAAAATGTGTTTGAGACCTTGGAAATAAATCCCATCTGTTTGGAATAGCTTGTTATTCATTCTTGAATTTTTCTCGTTTGAATCATTTCCAACCTTTTCGGGACCCCCCTTGTAAGATAAACTGACTAATACAGGATGGCCATTTCTAATGATCCCATTATTAGGGTTTTTTTCGAACTGTACTCAATGTCTTTCGATGTATCAGATGAAAACATCGAGTACATTATATTACAAAGCTGATAGTCATGTGACAAGAGATAGACTCGAATCCGTTTCACACAAGAAGAAGCCACGTGAAGTTTGCCAACTACTGTCAAAATCGGTCTTGTTTATCTAAGACGACGCCTCGTAGCGACCGTCTCATGCCATTGGCGCTACAAACAATATTTCATGTAGGTATAATTGACATTTGAGATTGTGTTTCAAGCAATCAACTGTCGAATATTTTTAAATATTTTAAGATGTCTGTCTTTATTTTGAGAGCTGTCAACATATTCTTTTCGATGCATCAATGTATATCGAATATTCTGTGAATATTCAATATACTACAGAAAAAATAAGCAAATTGTTCAAATTTTCAAATTAGAAATATTTTTTTCTGGAAATAACTAATCATTATATGAGTAGATCTGCTGCAGCAGCCAATGATGCAAATGAACCCAGGTTTGTGTTTAATTAACCCTACAAATTACAAATAAAACAGAACACAGAGTCAGACACTGCAAATGCAATAAGCATATATACAGATAGCTCAAAAACGAAAGAAGGCTCAGGGTGCGGAGCTTACTCCAGAGCACCAATTAAGCCTAAGGATTAAGTGGGGAATGGGAAACAATACCAGCGTGGTTCAAACAGAACTGGCTGGTATCTCAATTGCCACCAAAGAACTAACCAGAAAAGGAATTTCTGGCAAAAACATAACAATCTGCACTGACAGTAGAAGCCCTATTATAGACAACGTGTTATATCGGGGCAGGATGTGAGAACAGGAAGATGAAACTGTCAGGCATGTCTTATGCGAGTGTCCAGAGGAGGACAACTCCACGGGAGGATGTATAATGGGTAACATGAGGCCTAAGTGCTGTGTGCCTACACTCACCCTCCCTACTCTACAGATACATATACTAAACATGTTCTACTTTTCCAACACAGAACTCAAATCTAGAATACTTCAAAAACTATCTAACCAACGTCAACTTTCCCGCTTTTTACACTTTCCGCACGTTCCAGACAGTTTTGGACTTTTCAATGACAGTTCTGGATGATTCCTTATGTTTTTCTACTTCTTTTTCTTTAGGCAATCCAGATCACGTGACCTGATATGGCCGTGCAGGGCAAACAATTTAAACAGATAGGTTAGTTTTGTATTGTCTATTCAGTCATAAACAGTGCTCAAAACTTTTTAGTCGAATTTATTAGTATATTTTGCTTCAATTTAGTATATTTTATTAGTGTTCAGAAAATTGTTCATTTGACTAAATCATCTCTATTGATTGCTGCTAACCACATTTCTCTTCGCTTCTTTTACTTAATTCATTCTTGTGCACCAAAAATGTGTTCTTTAAAACAGCTGGGATTTTAAAAAAGCTTACTTGGTCTCGGTTTGAACGGCTCCCACAACAGACTACAATACAAGTGGTTGGCATTTTGAAGTAGGTGTTTCACTCCTGAAATCCGTAAGCATAAATGTTAAATACTGCAGGTGATATCTTCCAATTCAAGCAAGTGAAATTTTAATGCCAGCAATTTCATAAAAGTTTCACTTTCATTATAATATTGTATATGTTTTAGTCAGTGTGTACTTACCCGTAAATATTAAATAATAATTATTGATAGTCTAAAAACCACTAACATAAAAATAATGTTCTTATATAGGTACACAACCAAAAGTTGGTCCTAAATTGATATACCCAGCCTAAAAGTTTTATAAAACCACCGAATAGATTCTATTCAGTCATAAAACTGAACTTTTTATTGTATATTATTAGTATAGAGACACCAAAGCAAAATAAAAGTACCTTTCTCCAAAATAAACACTTTTGTATACCAAAATCCACGGTCTACAATGTATTAAATCACTAATAATAAGTCGATATTTTACCTTCTAACAAAAGGTATTTGGTACCCATATATCTAGTAGAATGAATTATGGTTCATAATACACTGGAGTGTATTATGGTTCATAATTCACGCCATGACAATAATTCAACACTCACATTTCGTTACATAGGTGACTAGAGATGGGGGTACAATATGAAATAAACTATTAAAACTGTGTATTTTGTTCAGGAAATTTGTTTCTGAAATATATCGTATCGATAAAATATCGAAATTTTTAGTATTGATACTTTTCATAATAATATTTTCTAATATTAAGTACATATTTCAAAACAATATATTTATAACGGTACGTTGTATTGATACTTTATACAGTATCGCCCATCTCTATATATGTCAAATTATTTAATTTTGACGTTAGTAATACCAAATTGTTACGAACTTGCTATATTACTGCAACGATGAATTCATTGAATTCGGATAGTGGAAGTGAACGTTCTTCTACACCAACTGAAATAAAAGAAGCGGCGGCTTGACTCGGGTGACTTGCGCCCCTCGCCTGCGGCTCGGGACGCAAACGTCACCCAGCGTGAATAATGGCTATCATAAATTGCTCGTTTAATAATATAGTATTGTTTGCCCTGTGTCGCCATATTGAATTTTATTTGACAGATCACTGGATTGCCTAATTCGACAGTACAGGTCCGACGTAACATTGCTACCTTCTATCTAGTTATATTCAACCCGAGTAACCTGACAGTTGGGGTCTTGTTGAAGCCAAAAGAGTGGATCGTACAATGTACAATGGGTCACATGTGGATGTGGCCTAAGTGCTGTGAGCCTACACTCACCCTCCCTACTTTACAGATACAGATGAGTAGATATAAATTATTTTAACTGAGGAATTTTTAGTAAACCTGTCAACGCCGTTTAAAGTCAAGTTCTCCAAATCCGACTCGAAGCTGTACCCAGTACCTACGCCCTACCCTGCCTACTAATTATTAATAATCACCAGTTGGAAAATGTAGAGCTACAAAATCCATATAAAATGTTTGTACTTACCTAATGTGTTATATAAGATTATAAAAAAATATTCCTCAAAGGGTTTTTAAAAAATAATTACCCAATGATTCCAGTATCTTAATTATGGGAAATAAAACCAATTTGAAACTTTTCAAGGTTTATCAGTCTGTACTTTCCATTTTGATATTGTTTTCAACCTTCCCTTTAATTTATTACTGAATTATTAAAAAAAACTCAAAATGTTACTTCCTGAACAAAAGACTCTTCCTGTTATCAGGTATCACTGAAATTGTGAAAATTTAAATAGTTAAATAGTTTTTTTGGTTAATTGTTAATATCGGTATCAATTTCACCAACAAAAACTATTCAAATATGAATTAAGTATAAAGCTTGAAATTAACATTTTATAGTTTATTTAATAAATGACCTCGTTACAACTATGGTTACAACGTTTTGTTTGAAAGGATTCTTTTTAAACATATTCTGGAATTTTACCGTTAAGAACAATCAAAGGAATAAAACCAATTATTCATACTTTCCCATAAAAAAAACAATCAAAATTTCTCTTGGAATTTCCGAACCCATCAAAAACTTCGTCCCGTCTAATAATTTATTACAAAACTAGAAACTTTCCGCCTTAATCAGTACGTCACTGTATAAACCATTACTCCATTCCGTTCACTGCGCATGTCTCGGGAATCCCGAAAACATTCGCTTTTAGAAACCACGCGAATTTTTGCCTCAGTTGAGTAAACGAGTTTCACGGTGATTGTAGTGATCATAAGTGAGGTTGACAACGAACACGATTATTTATTGTAGTCGAAAGCGAACCCCTTTTTGGATTAATTTAGTGCTTTTATTCTTCAATTCGCGTCGTAACGAACGTTTATAAAGTGACGTACAGTTTTCATAGCAGCCATTTTGAAAATGAATTCATCAACAATGTCTAAGCAACAAAATTTTACAGATACGACTGCAACAGACGACGATAAAAAAGGGGCATATTGCGAATCCTCGACGGTGGATAGTGGCTTCATGTCAGGTGTTTCCGAGGGTGTTTCCGAAGAGTACTGTGATTCCGGAGTAATAGAACACATCCCAAAACCAATTAACACACCAGATTTCAGCATAGAAGAAAAAAAGGAAAGTATGATTTTTGACAGTGGCGTGTGTCTTTCGAAAAGCTTTTCTGAATTAAAATTCGTTGATTACGAATCTGGGGTAAACGACTTAAATAACCCCAAAAGATCACAAGCACTTGTTGATTCTAATATCCCAAATAAGGTCAAACCCGTCGAGGATATACCGTGGAAAATATATTACGAACAAGACGAAGAAGGAGATACGTAAGTACATTTTTTCTATTATTTCCTATTCAATTAGAATGACCTTTGTTTGGGTTCAAGAGGTTAGGCAACCGTTTGTATATACGTATTAACACATAAGCGTACCATATTAAAAAATAATATTAATAATATTAATATTTACTTGGATTTGTTACGTTACGTATTTTACATTGTAAAAACCCATAATACGTAGATAATGTCAACAAACTATGAAGTCATTTTTAACCAAATCTATTATTTTTTTATAAGCTGCTGATTTGAATTAATAAATTGAACCATTGTAAATAAACTTATATCTCAGGTACCTATACCTAATCTATTTTTAATTTGATGTCTCCCGCATATATACCTGTATATTTTTATTTCTTAAATTTTATATTCAGAATTTCCAAATTATACCAAAAAACCCAATACCAGATTAAAAACATTCTTGGCAAGAAATTTTTGTTGATTGGTACGTTATAGCGAAATAGGGAGTCACGGAGAAACCATCATCATCCAGTACTTTCGATTGCTTTTCAATTTAGCAAAATTGTACTTTAATCAATATTTACACATCACAAGTGATATATTTTATAATTTACTACGTGCAATACCTCGTGCAATACGCTATCTTCCCTTGAGATTTTTAATAGATTTGATATAATTGACATTACTTATAGCTATAACAACTGTAATTTACATACACGTGTCTTCCATTACATACCACATGCGCAGTTATTATTATTATATTTTCACTCAGCATCCATGATTTTATTTTTCTTCTTTTTCTTTTCGGTGTTTTGTTCTTTGAATTTCTTTTTTATTTTTGTCATGCAATAGAACGATTAAAACACATCAACGAATTTGCATTAAACAGGATTTGAATTAAATTATTAAAATAATATTTCTAATGGAATAATTACTGTATGTAGTGATATATCTAATTATTTATAGAGTTAATGCAAATACAACGTTGATAGTAACCGTAAGATCATCATATATGAGTTTATCGTAAACAGCTATAAATAACTAATGAAAAAAAAGAGAATTAACTAACGACCTTTCATTAATTGTTGAAATGGTATGACGTGTAATAATATTCATGCGGTAATACGTAGATGCTCAACATTTGCATACAAATATTGCCAGTAGTAGCAGACATGACACATAATTCCCGCCCGAAAACAGATCATTATATACAGGGGCTGTATTAAAAGTAAATTGGTTTTTAACATCAAAATAATTTCACAGACTGTTTTGAAGTTAAGGTGATTGACCTTAAGATAATAATGACTAAAATACATGTTGTATTGAACAAAATAATTGATATGCAAGCTAATTTGTCAGTTCAATTGCAGTTACTTATAGGACCACCTATTGTGGGTTTTTCTCTCAAATTAAACATTTTGGTATCTTGGAATTAAGTATAATTCAAGTAGGTTTTAAAGTGTCTTAATACCCGAAAAGTGACTTTCAAAGACTGACCTACTTTATCTATGTTGAAATGATCAGAATCACTTCTTAATGTTTATTATTTCATCAAGTATTCAATCTAATTTTTGAAATCGAGTGTTCTGCTTTAAATGAAAAAATAATTATCCATTTAATATTTCAACTATGTGCAAACTACTTCAATTGGCTTAAGATCAGGATGGTATGGTGGAAGTATCAACACCGAGTTACCATTTTCAGAGCAGCCATTAAAGCACTGAGCTCTTGTGTAATCAGTTCCAAAAAGGGTGTGGGAATGCCTAGACAAAACTCAAAGAACTAGGCGAGAACAACATAGTCACCTTACTATGGATTCCAGGACACACTGGAATAGAAGGAAATGAAATAGCAGATGAACTAGCAAAGAGGGAGACTGAAATATCTTTCTGGGGGCCTGAACTCTTTTGCGGAATCAGCCCCAATGTAATATTGGAAGAAATAGGTAAAGCCGAGAAAAAGAGAAGATCTGACCATTGAAAAGATCTAGTAGTGCTTATACAATTGAAGATTCTTCTGGGTGACTACAACCTGTTAGGATCAAATGAATGCATAAGTTAAAGTAAAACTGCGCTAAGAGTTTTAACAGGGATCCTAACGGGACATTGTCGCCTGAATGGGCACCTGAAAAAGCTCAAAATAGTGAAGGAAGAATGTAGATTTTGTGGCATGGAAGAAGAAACCTCCATCCACATACTTTCCAACTGTACAACACTTCAGAATCCTACGGCACAGCACCTGGGGGATTACTGGATAGAAGAGGAACATTTACTTAAGTTGAAACCTGCAGACATCCTAAAATTCCTCCCAAGTAGAAGTAAGGGGCACAATATGTCACCCCAAAATACATACATACCATTTTCCGAGCCATTTTCAGACTATAAGTTTTATGGCTTGTATATTTTTAATTCAGTTGGCTCATTTTTCTACTGAATTCCAGATTATTCTTTAAAATAAAACCATAATGACATAAGTAATATTATTATTAAATTACTCATTTGTTATTTATTACAATATAAATTCTGCAAAGGATTTCCCCCGTTCTGAAAAATCCTTATTTAAACTGACTAAGACAAAGTTTCTTGTTGAGAGATTATTCATCTGTCGACCGTGAACATATTGTAATTTCCGATTTCACTATATGATTTTTTTTAATATACAAATCTTGAGTACTTCCTACAAACAATGTCATATACAGGATGATCATTTTAAATGTCTGAAATGCTAGTTTCACTAACCTTACCTTGAATAGTTGCTTGTTTTTTAAATTGAAAGAAACTTGTTTATAGCGTAGGAAGGACATGCTATCGAATATTAATTTATATTATTATTATTATTATTTATCTTTCATCCGCCAGTATCTTGATTTGATAATTATTTGAGCTTAATCAGTACTTTCATATCCAACTTCCTTTCTTCGAAAGGTATCAACTAATTTATCGATTTCTGGAATTTCGTTTGAAAAAAAAATTTGGGATTTTTTGTATTGGTTGTACCGTTAATGTGAAGAGACTAGTAGCCCCTGTCAGGGACATACGGTACCATTTACGATCGTGTCCTGTATACCAAATTTCCAAGAATATGTCCCCCTAAATTGGAATCGTATGGAAAATTTTTTTATTATTAATTTTGGGAAGTAAAGTTATTCTTCATAAAAAGTTCTGCATTATCTAAAATCTAGAATACAGTCATCAAATATTAAATTTTTTAGTCGTATACGAGGTTTGTCAAATAATATTAGTTTCACCCTTCACTCAAAAGTAAAGTACCTTTAAATTTGACAATATCGAAAAATGTTACTGAAAAAAGTTAATCGGAATCAAAATCTACGATTAAATATGTAATTACATTCATTTAAATTGGAACTTCAGATTATTTTATTTTTCACTAATGTTTCTATTTTGAATGAACACCTGATAATCTTTTAGGTTTTCCATGTTTTTTAATAATTTTGCATTTATAACGCGGAATAAATGCATAATGTTAGAAACAAACAAATTTAATTTTTACTCATACTAATGCTTCGACATACCCAACTTTTTTTAGCAACATTTTTCAAATTTAAAAGTACTTTACTCCTGAGTGAAACTAATATTTTTTGACAAACCTCGTATACGACTAAAAAATTTAATATTTAATGACTGTATTTTAGGTTTTAAATAATGCAGAACTTTTTATGAAGAATAACTTTTTTTCATAAACTTGATAATAAAAAAGTTTTCCAACAGACTCCAACTTAGGGGAACATATTGTATAAACTTTTAAATTGAATCCATTTATGGTTTTTAATACAATATAAATCTCCTCCACAAAATATTTTTACCTTGAACGCAATTCAGACATAGCTGAAATAGAATAGAAATGAGTAACTCGGTAGTCACATCCATGTGATCTGCATAGGAGAGACTGTTTGTTAGACTTGGACCTTAAGAATATTTATAAATTAACCGTCTATTCTTGTCAACGGTTGTTGGATACCGATCTTATTTTAGACAGAAAATATTTCACATCGGGAATGCTGGCATAACGAATATCTGGTCTGAGAAAATAGGATTTTAATTGGAATTTTTAGATCAGTTCCGGAATTTTTTATTGAAGTTATTCTGAATCTAAAAATCAATGGGGTGTTAGACCGATATCCGGTTATATGTGTTTGGTGTTATATGGAGATTTAGATGACTCTGGTCTATACAGGGTGGTCCGAGGGGTGGTCCTTAAGTAATTGTACATAAAAGTACAGTACAATCTTCACTTTAAAATATTGCGATTTAAATCAATAAGCCTTAATAAAATGTTGATATTGAGAGAGATACAGGGTGTTAAACATGAAATTTTAATTTTCGTTTTTTACAATAACTTTAACACTTTTTGATGTATATGCACAAAAATTTGAGGTTGGGGGTTTTTTGATATAAGAAATCCTAATGTTTTACCTATTTCGATGTATTTTGTAGAGGGCGCCACATATGCCACGTTTGCGGCATGATGAATGTACGCAAAACTTTTTTGTCTTTTACATTAGCGCCACTTTTGTAAAAAATAATTAAAGCCACATCATTACAACCATTACTCTCAAGCAATAATGTATCACTTTTCGCTCTTAATACATAAATAACTATCAAAGCTAGTCACGTGAACTAAAAAGATTTCTCTAGAAACCTACTGATATTTTTTGGAATTTCCATTGATAACACACATTGTTTTCAACATCGTAAATTCCTTATGCACTTAAAAGTTGTTTATTGAAGCTACGGCGTTTGTTGATTTTAAAATTTGGGTTTTTTTCACTGATATATCCTTTCTTAATTAGATATTGTACTTTATAATTATAAACACATTTTTTATTTGTTTATAAAAAATTTTATTGTTACAAGATGATCTTGAACGCTTAGTTAATCAAATTTAAATAATCTCACTGTAAATATTTGAATATTCGGTAGTTGTTTTGTTTTTATTGAGCTTATTTCGTGTACAAACATTGTTCTATATTTTTTATTATCAATATTTAAGTAAGGATTAAATCAGTACTTTGCCATACTGTTTGAATACCATAATATTTTTCAAAAAATCAATTATTTCGTGCAAAAATTCCATTTTAAATATCTGAAACAGGAGCAAAGGCACTACCATATACTATCCCTTAGTTCCAATCATTACCTAATAGACGGAGAGCTGGCTACAGAAAAAACAATGTATAAGGTACATGATATTTGACTAGCTGGATAAGTTCGATTAAAGTTCTCAAACACTAAGCACCCAGTCTGTCTGCGTGGTTAGGAAGATTAAGTATGTAATAGCCGATCAAAATCGATAATTTTTGAAAGAAAAAAAATGATAAGACTCACGGATAAAAGTTGTGTAAATATGTAGGATTTGTTGTTAGGAAATGTGTAAATTATTGGCAGACATTTTCGTGGAAGTAAAATGGTCGGCAGACGGCAACAAATTGGTGTTTTTTTTTGTGAAAAAAAATGATAAGCCTCATGATTAAAAGTTACGCCAAATAATTATTTAACATTAATTAAAACTAAATCCAAAATGGCAGACAAAAAAACGAATGATAACGCCGAGGCAGACGCCGATGAACATCGTGGTCCCGAGCGCGCTTCACGCTTAAGACGCCGCGCTTCACCCGTTGTTTGAGGTTTTATAAATTATTCAATTTTCAATGAAAACAATTTAAAGAGGAAACATTTTTTAGCTAGAAGCATGCTCTTTCTAATGGTGTAAATTAAAACATTAAAAATAATTAATAACCATGAACAATTTAAGTATAAAATATAATAATCATATGAAATGCTCAGACATGTAGATAATTAAAATATTTATTTTATTAGCAAATATTTTTAGAAAAATGCTGATTTAATTGGTTTCGCTACACGTGTCTGAATCATCATACTCCATGTCATTTTCACTTTCGCAATCAATGTAACTTTCTGATTCCACGTCGTTGGATTCTGAAAAAAACAATTGAAAATGAAACATGAAACACGAATACAAAGAATATAGATTTAAAAGAATCACAAAATATTCTCACCTTCATCCTGCTCTTGATCAATAATAACATCTTTCACAGTGGGTGGTACCTGAGGTCCTGTGAACCACATGAATTCATATTTTTCATCTGTTTTTACCCATCCAAGGTTTTCAGGTTGCTATGAGTCTGTATTTTTTTGTGAGCGTGGGTCCATAGTCTTGCGATGTATACCCTGAGAATATCATTCAACCTTTAAAAAGTGAATATTCCACTATTTTCCAGGATAAATTTAACTATTCTTAAGTAGAAATTTCACTTTTTCAAATAGTCATATAATTTTGACTATTAGTTTTTGTTTTTTTATTATTTAACTATTAAATTAGTGAATATTCACTAATTTTCAAAGCTAAAAGTCAGCAACAGAGAATCAGTTAAATTTGACTAATTTAGATTTAAAGAGTATATTTTGTACTTAAATTGTTTATGGTTATATTAATTATTTTTAATGTTTTAATTTACACCATTGGAAAGAGCATGCTTTTAGCTAGAAAATGATCCCTCTCTAAATTGTTTTCTTTGAAAATTGAATAATTTATAAAACCTCAAACAGCGGGTGAAGCGCGCTCGGGACCACGATGTTCATCGGCGTCTGCCTCGGTGTTATCATTCGTTTTTTTGTCTGCCATTTTAGATTTAGTTTTAATTAATGTTAAATAATTATTTGGCGTAACTTTTAATCATGAGGCTTATCATTTTTTTTTCACAAAAAAAAACACCACTTTGTTGCCGTCTGCCGACCATTTTACTTCCATGAAAATGTCTGCCAATAATTTACACATTTCCTAACAACAAATCCTACATATTGACACAACTTTTACCCGTGAGTCTTATCATTTTTTTTTCTTTCAAAAATTATCGATTTTGATCGGCTATTACGTACTTAATCTTCCTAACCACGCAAACAGACTGGGTGCTTAGTGTTTGAGAACTTTAATCGAACTTATCCAGCTAGTCAAATATCATGTACCTTATACATTGTTTTTTCTGTAGCCTGCTCTTAGACTATAAGTGCAGAGAATATCTCTGGAAAATGCATATCGATTAACACAAGCTATGTCTTTGAATCTCCACGTGATATCTTGAGGTACTAAGGGCTGGAACATATTAGTAGCGGTGCACACGAATTCCCGTCAGGTTCCTTAATGACCAATATAATACACAT
>CAJUYH010000584.1:62521-97259 GCA_910591685.1 Galerucella tenella
AGCATGCTGGCCTAAAACCCTCTTTGCTTATCTGCTCATATTCAGTCCCGTTTTCTCGATATACATATACAAGGTGATCCAGAGTATTTTCGCCAGCCTTCATCTCATAAACCAATTTAGATATTTGAATGGAACAAAAGATACTATACCATTCGGTATAATTTCACTCATAAAATACATCCCCTATATTGCCTATATATTTACTCTATCGGTGACAACCCTCAACCATAAATTTTGTAATAGAAATTTTGAATGCATTACTTAACCACCTTATTAGAGTGACGATATTGTCATTTTATTATTTTTTATAAGGTAGGCAACCTCAACCTATCAATGCTACAAAAGTTATAGTAGAATAGCCATTTTGGTGATAATTTCGAGTGTGTAACTTTTCTGTAGACGTCTACATGTTATTTCGTGTCTAAACACTAGTTCTGTGGTGGGAACTAATGAAACTGATAAAATGCTCGAAATTTGCTGCGAAAAATCCGATTTGACCTAACGCTAAAGATGACTAAAAAAAGCTTCTATTCTTTTGCAGGCACCTTCACATGGCGATCGTCCAAGGTTTCTTAGAAGTAGCAAAAGCCTTGATCCGCGCGGTGCCCCATCCAACCCTCCTTGATACGCCGAACTACGATAACCAAACTGCCTTACATCTCGCTGTCGAAACGGGGCAATACAAAATTGTCAGATGGCTAATCGTAGCTGGAGCTAAACCTTGTCCGAGAGGTCCTCAAGGAGAATCACCTTTGCATATAGCTGCAAGAAAAAACGACAAGAAATGCGTGGAAGCCATAGCGGAACCTGTTCAAGTTAAAGAAAGGGACCAGTTGACGCTCGCTCACCAGCCTCATATGTACCAGACTTGTGATTTTGACCAGTGGAACTTTTTAGGTGAGTGATAAATTTTAAATTTACCATTTATGATAATTTTAGGAAATTATGGCCGTATTATGGTCCATTTTAACTTTTCTCCTCAATCAAATTTTTGAAGACTCCTCGTATAAGTATATTACTATTTACCGAATTTAGATTCATATTACCTTTGTATATCAAATCGGGTATAAAATTAAATAGTAAATAAATTCCTTAGATGAACGGTGACGCTTATGGTTTACTACCTGACTAGCATCTGTGACCTTTTCGCGTGCTGTCAGACAATAAGAAACAGACTATACTCATTTTTTTGAGAAAGGGGAAGAGAAAATTATTGTAACTATGTATAAAAATATCAGAAAATAAGAAATAGAAAACTAAAAAAAAACAAGAAAACCCATGCCCAAACCCAGTTTCGAACCTAGGACATCTGGGTTGTGACCTCAGTATGCTAGCTACTGGCCTCGTCTCGTCTCGTCACATCGAATAAAAGGTTAAAGGATGTATGCGACGCATGCGCACCTCAAGAAAAACTCGTGATGTAATGCGCATGCGTGCCTGCGGGCTCAAAAATTAAATCCTCCAGCTAGACGAAAGTTATTGGAGAGTAGCTTTACCTGGAATTGCAATAACGGTTTTTTTGTGGATCTTTCGCTTTATTTCTGTGGTCATACGTCGGTTATCAATCACCATGATTGATTGAAGTGGTAAAAAAATCCTAACCGCAATTACTTACACAAAAAAAACGAACTTAGAAACTTTTTTCCTTCTAAAAACCCATTCGGAGTCCCCGAGGGGGTAACAACTGGGACAAATTTTGTACATGTATTGCGCATTACATGCTTTTTCATAGTAATACCAGTAATTCCAATGTAATGCCAGAATTACTTCGTAATGTAATTCATTGTAATTCCAGGAATGCCATTACAATGATACCTGGATTGTAACAGCTTTACGAACGAAAATTAATTAATTTTGCTTAAAACAAAAGTTGCACAAAAAAGTAATTCAATTCAATACACGAATCTCCGAGCTGTTATCGAAATAAATACGGCGGTAATAATCTTCAGATGATAATTTAATTAAAAACAAAGGGTTCACAATAGAGTTCATAATTTGAACCTGAGTTTGGATAAACTTCTTTCTTATTTTTTTACATCATATACAACAAACCAAATTCTTATACTATTTATTCAAACCCCAATCACAAAAACGGTCCCTACGATCAGATTTTATTAACTTCCTTTATTTAAACTGAGATTTTTCATTCATTTAAACATATTCCCTAAATAGTCTGTAATATTGATGTTCTCAAAATCTTGAGCAGACTCAGGAGAAGGGGACAAATTATTACGGATAGCTTGAAAATCTTGATCTGTTTCTTCTGACACTTGACATGAATCTTCACCATCATCTATTATTATATCTGGTTCATTGTCACTGTTATTTCCAAGAATTGTTCTTTCATCATCCTGATTATCGGTCTTGTTAGAGTTCTCATTTTCTGGACTTGGAATTGTCAAAGATAGTTCATATTCACAAATGGCTCTACTGATTCCATCCTGGCTTAAATTTATGTTCAATTCTATAGCATCCTGTATTACGTCTTACTTGGCTTTCTCTAGAGAAATACCTATATCTGCAATGTTTGGTACGGGCACCGTACACTAACTAACGACAAGTAGATTCACTTATCACTTGCGTCGGAACCTTTAAAATTTTTGGTACATCGTTTGTCGTCGTACTCATCCGTTATCATAATACAATTACGAGGGGCAGACGTGTGGTTAAATACGTGTATGTACTGATTTACAGTGACCATTATTTGAACCCACATCTTCCATTGCACATATTAAAATAAAATTTAAAAAGGAACATGAAAAATATAGTCTTTTAAATCCAACTAAGGTGTAATCGAACAAGCTTCTAAGTAATGTTAACCAGAATATAATAATCATACAGTTTACAGATTGTATAGGCCGCGATAACATGCATAGGCGTGCCTACAGGGGGGGGCGGGCAGGGGGGCATGGCCCACCCTAATCGGTCCACTCCAATTCCTCAAAATATCAATCTTCCAATGATACGAGGAAGCAGTTTCTTATTCTTAAAATGAATTGCGAGAATTTGAAGGGCGGCAATATGCAAAAGCAATGTTTCGGCAGACACGGCTCTTTGTTTTTTCATCAAAAGATTCCGATTTGATTTTAGACACCCTCTAATTAAAAAGTCTGCGCACGCCTATAATAACATGTATTCGAAGATTTTTGCAGAGACCCACGCTATTTACATTATCTAATATGTCTATATTTATTGAGCTAATATAAAAGAATTGATTAAATTACCTATATCTGGGGTAATAGCATTGATGGTCTTTTATTTTAGCTAATCTGTCCATCATTTCACTTACCTCGAGTTCAAATTCTGATCACTTCAATTCAGTCACAAAATTCACAGTTATTCTATGGAATACAAGCATGATGCGGCGTAATTCCTACGTAATGCCATGTAATACCAGTATAATGCCGCGTAATCCCGCGTAATACTAAAATAATTCCGCGTAATGCCGGTAATGCTGGTAATGTCACGGTAATGCTGGTAATGTCACGGTAATGCGTCGTAATGCAACCAATTTGTACATGTATTGCCACCAGTTATTACCCCCTCGGGAGTCCCCATCTGTTTGTATGACAGAAATGTTGATTTCGTGGAATATTATTTGATAGGAATGTCTCGTCATTTCAATCATTATTTTTAAATAAAAAAAATCTACTTGAAAATAAACATTTAACTGAAAATTCAGAATATTTATCAGGCTTGTCTTCAGCGTTATTGATATATTTTAAGGTAGGTACCTAGAACCACCTGCTAGTGAACAATAAAAAAACCTTTTGAAACTATCTAATCCCTCAGGTAGATATATTCAAACAAAAATATAAATTCTAGAAGGATTATTTGAAATTATTTATGGTTATCCTCCTTATTAACGGTAAAACATACATACAGGGTGAGTCATAAAACTGAATTTCTTGAACCGAACAACTTATCTACAAAAAATATATTATGAAACATGCTAGATATGTAAAAGATGATAGATGTTGAAAACATGGTCGTATTTAAGGGGGGAGTGCATCCTTCCTTGCCGTTACTATAGTAGAATTTATTATTTTATTATTTAATTTTATTTATATTTAAAAATATACAACGTTATACAATATGTCCCGATAAGCTGGAATCATATGGAAAACTTTTTTATTATTGATTTTAGGAAGAAAAGGTATTCTTCATAAAAAGTTATTCTTCATAAAAAGTTCTGCATTATCTAAAACCTAGAATACAGTCATCCAATATCGAATTTTTCAGTCGTATACGAGGATGGTAAAAAAATATGAGTTGCACTCATGAGTGAAGTACCTTTAAATTTGACAATATCGAAAAATGTTACTAAAAAAAGTTGATCAGAATTAAAAACTACGATTAAATTATGTAATTACATTCATTCAAATTGAAACTTCAGATTATTTTATTTTTTACTAATGCTCCTATTTTTAATGAACATTTTTCTCTTGTGATCACGAAACACATGATAATCTTTTAGGTTTTCCATGTTTTTTAATAATTTTGCATTTATAACGCGTAATAAGTGCATATTCATTTATTTTGCAAATAATAAAACAAAACAAGTTATAAAATTAACATCATATCAATGTTAGAAACAAACAAATTCAATTTTTACTTATACTAATGCTTCGACATATCCGACTTTTTTTAGTAAAATTTTTCGATATTGTCAAATTTAAAGGTACAGGGTTATTCATTATAAATTACCCACCCCTATCATCGTTATTATTACTTTTAGAAATAAAAGTCTTAGATAAAAGTTGTTTGGTTACAGCTGAATTTTCTTAATATTCTATCAAAAGTTCAGTAGCGTGCGTATTTAAGGGGATACAAAAAGTAATAGTTATTTTTTAAATGGTACACCCTGTATATTTTCACATTTTTGGAATGGACTTTTTTTCTGATTTCAAAAATATATAATATGTTACCCCTACCTCGTACCGTTTTTCAGTTATGAAATGTTGTAAATCTGAGTTTTAGTAAGTAATTACTGTAAATATGAAAAAGATAATTTATCAAAGTAAGGTATGAAAATGACAATTAAGTTGTGTACCATTTAAAAAATAACTATTACTTTTTGTATCCCCTTAAATACGCACGCTACTGAACTTTTGATAGAATATTAAGAGAATTCAGCTGTAACCAAACAACTTTTATCTAAGACTTTTTTTTCTAAAAGTAATAATAACGATGATAGGGGGTGGGTAATTTATAATGAATAACCCTGTACTTTACTCTTGGGTAAATCTGATATTTTTTGGCAAAACTCGTATACGTCTGAAAAATTTGATATTTGATTCTAGGTTTTAGATAATGAAGAACTTTTTATGAAGAATAATTTTTTTTTTCTAAAATTAATAATAAAAAAGTTTTCCATATGATTCCAACTTAGGGGGGTATATTGTATAAAATTTTGTTTAAATATTTCATCTCAATTGCGATTCTAGTATAGTAGAGAGTGGAAATGACATTTTTATAAAATACGTTTTAATTACAACAAAGTACCTATTTTAATCTTGAGATTAAAAAAAATACACTTAATTATACGTTGTAAGTATCACCTTTTTATCAGATTCCTTGAACCTTCCAATTATTTATCAGAATCTCAACAAGATAACCCAAAATTTGGTAATTCTCACCTTTGATAAAAATGTTATCTGGATTAGTAAATAAAAAATACAAATTTTCCGTTTTTCTTTCAAGCTCCTAGCGCCTTGTAATTTTTTTACGCTAAATTCTAATTGATAGGTTGATTTCAAAACGCCAAGAAATTTGGTTAATACGAATTTGACAGTTTTTATTGTCTGGACACTGAACCCACATCATTATTAATCCATTGAATTATATTTGAAAGGATTCCATCTCTTAATAGTCTTCCCCATTGTGTGATATTGAATAAAATATTCTTTAATCACGGTATTTCTGTTATTTTTAGGTATATTTAAAACCCTATGTGTGTTTTTTCTGTCCACTTTGCTAGATCATACTATAGTTTGTTTCAAAAGTACATAGAGTATTGGAATGCAATAATCCTTCAACAAACTGAATAATTTGTTTCCAAGACAAAACAAATTTCAAATCATGAATTAATTAACAAAATTTTGGTTTTTACTGAATGAAACCGCCATTTACAATAATGAATATTCATAAATCTTTTTATTAAACAAAAAACCTTGGGAACAGTATCAACTGTAATTATTTAATGTGGGAATTTCCTGATTCTTTAACATTATTCTGTGGCGAGGCAGAAAGCCAGCCCTCTAATAATAGCGATGGGAATATAATATCAAATATTGTACCGTTACAAAATAACTGTTTCTAATAAACACTTACAAGACGTTACAGCAACTACAACCCCTTATTGGTTGTTCACGTAATAAAATGTAGACCAATTAATAGTAGTCAGCAATATTTACGAATCATTAAATACGCTACTCCAAATATTGAAGTTTTTATGATAAAATAATCCAAAGATATTATAAAAAAAATCATAGATAATTTAATGGTGGGTACTATGGGTACTATAGCTCCTTTTTCGTACAGTATATGACTTACCTTGACGTTGGAATACCATAAAAAGTAAAAGTTTTAATTTGAATGCGAGATGCGAAATGGTTCCATAAAGGAACGCTCCAAAATACCGTCACATCCCAACCTACAAAATAAGTTAATGCATTTCTATAAATACCATTGATTGCGCGTGTCTATGAAGACTTTTTTCCCTCTCCTTTGAATGCCTGAAGAGAAACATTTTATGTTGGGAAAACCAGACAAAATAATGCCGCAAACTTGAATTCCGCATACTTTCGGGTTTATAATTTCAAGCGGCGTTGTCAAGTAGAGATTTCTTTTTATTTAAATAAAAATGTAATTGGTTTTTACGATGCGTCGTTAAAATCACATTTGCTTCCAAATCTGATTGATATTAATAGGTTGATTTAATGATAATTGTTTATTTAATAATATAAAAAAAAACGGCGAAAATGTACATCGCTAATGAATATCGATAAAATAGGTACTATCATTATCAAGTGATTCATTTTATTCAAATAAATGTTTCTTATCTGTGGCGCCTTTATAGTGATAAATATTTAATAATTCTTAGGTTTTTGAACCTAATGTAGCGGGTGGTTCAAATGCGACATACTATCAAACATTAAAATCATACAACTTTTGGAATTTGATGGGATAATAAATAAAGGTAATTATAAGTCTATAAGTCTTCTCTTTTCACTGAAGTGTTCTGGATAGTTTATCTACCGAAAAAGCATATTAGTACAATTTTAGCTAAAACAGTTTTCATTTGCAACGAGCTCAAATGTACTGTTATATAATTTTTTTTATAAGTCTGACCCTGTACATTATTTTTGTTTCCAAATGTACAGTCATGTTGAGGACTTGTTAGGTTATTGGCCCTGCAAAAAGAAAATAAATCGCTCAAAAAAAAATTTTTTTTAATAAAAAATGTACTCCTTTATTTTGGCCCACAGTGTAGATTCAACGGTTCCATCCATAATATTGTCCAGTTGCCACATCTTCTGTTCTTCTTTTTGGAGAATTGAGATACAATTGATTTATTTTATCCTGCTTAAATTCCAATGTCCGCCTATGGTTTATTGCGGTTTTTGGTTCTGAAATTGTGCTATCAATGTACCACAAGGCTCAATATTGGGTCCGTTATTCTTCACAATTTATACGTCTCAACTATTGCAACACATATCTAATTGTAGTACACATTTATACGCAGATGACACCCAACTTTACTATAGCTTTTCTCCGGAGGCAATTGAACATGCTTGTAATAGATACGATTAATGCTGACCTCAATGCGTTTGTAGAAGCTGCTAAAAATCTGGGGGGTGATAGCGTTTCCTGGTGAATGTCACAATGGCTGATTTACTTTCCGAGATTGTCAAATTATTGTTCGCTGCCCATTTTACAAGTTATGCATCTTTAAGGAAATGGTTACAAGTGTCAATTGATTCATTTTCTACATATATTGCGACATCATCGGCATACTGTAAGTTTCGTATGTGCGGAGGGAGTTGTTGATCTAGGTCGGAAGTTACAATATGTACAATAAAGGGCTTGTGGAATTCCCAAGGAAGTGTACCGGGGTTTGGATTTTCTCCGTTTATTTTAACGTATATTTCTCTGTTAGTGTATAAGTTAAGGATGTTCCATGTTATAACTTCGGGTATACCTAATTCTAACATTTTTCGATACAGTATGTGTAGATTTACATTATCATATGCCCCTTTTATATCTAAGAATAATGAACCAACTGATTTCTGATACGTGAAGGATGAGTAGAGGTCTATTAATAAGTGGCCGAGGCTCTCCTGCGTGGATTTACCTTTCCTGAAGCCAAACTGAGTTTTAGGCAATAGGTTGTTCTTTTCTAACCAGAATTCAAGCCGGCTTTAAATAAGTCTCTCGTAAGTTTTGAGGATACATGATGCTAAACCGATTGGACGGTACGAATCCCAATTCTTTGGCGATTTTCCTGGTTTTCAAATCGGACATATGATGTAGATGTACCAGTCGTCGGGAATCTTCGTTCTGCCCGGCCAAATTTCATTATAGATGTTTCGGAGAACTGTTTTACCCGTGTTTGACAAGTTTGCTAGCATTGAATAATGAATGTCGCCAGCGCCCTTTTAATCAATCCCACTAAATCAAAAACTCTCCTATTTGGCTCCAAACTAACTCGTCAAAAGATTTCCAGTGAGATTGATGTCAAGATAAATAATGAAAAACTAGCTACGGTCTCGGAAACTAAAAATTTAGGTGTGATTCTGGACACTGATTTGAGGTTTGAAAAGCATATTAACGCGGTACTTCAAAAAGCATACATGTCTTTGAAAACAGTTTTTGGCATCAGACATTTTTTATCATTTGGCGTGAAAAAACATTATGTGAGGCTTTCATTTTATCGGTGTTTAACTATGCTGACGCTCTATATGGTCCATGTTTAACTGTTGAATATAAAAGGAAAATTCAGAAAATGCAGAACTGTTGTCTTAGATTGATATTTGGTATTCGAAAACGCCGTAGTGTCTCAAATAAACTTGAAGAAATTGAGTGGTTAAACATGAATAATAGAAGGATATTACATTCAGCGTGTCTCTATCATAAAATAGTACTTACAAGAAAGCCATACATCGAAAAATAACATATAGGACAGATATACACAATCTTAACATTAGAAATAGAGGTTCCATTCTTCAGGCTAGAACTTCTGTATCTGTAGAGTAGGGAGGGTGAGTGTAGGCTCACAGCACTTAGGCCACATGTGACCCATTGTACATCCTCCCGAGGAGTTGTCCTCCTAGGTCATTGTCCATCCTGTCCTTCTCAGGAAGGTGGACAGGTCACTGGGAGACATCTCCTTTATATCGGTAGGTGTAGGCCAAGACTCACCGAACACACACTCTCTTATTGACGATAACTCCGGACACTCGCATAAGACATGCCTGACAGTTTCATCTTCCTGTTCACACATCCTGCATAGAGGTGTGTCCACTAGCCCCATAGTATGGAGGTGTTTACTTATTAGACAGTGACCAGTCAGAAATCCTACTGTTAAACGTAGGTTTTTCCTGGTCATCGCCAAATATTTCTTCGGCGCCAGCTTCCCAGGGTCGCCCAGGGTGATCCTGGCAAAACTGCATCCTTTGATTCCATCCCATCTCTTAAGGGATTGAGCAAGGGTGTAACGTTTGGCTAGTTCCGCAATTGTCGAAGTCGTTAGGCCGTAGGTGTCACTGGGTCCTAGAATTTTTAGTCCAGCGGCTTCCCTGGCTAAAGAATCAGCAATGCGATTACCTTTACTCCTATCGTGCCCTTTAACCCACCTCAGGATAATGTTGTTATCTGCCGAGACGTCAGCTAAATCTTGGTGGCACTCTAGTACTAGCCTCGATATAACACGTTGTCTGTTCAAGGCTAATAGGGCTTGTCTACTATCAGTGCAGATTATTATGTTTTTGCCAGAAATTCCTCTTCTGGTTAGTTCTTTTGTGGCAATTGAGATACCAGCCAGTTCTGTTTGAAGCACGCTGGTATTGTTTCCCATTCCCCACTTAATCTTGAGGCTTGGTGCTCTCGAGTAACCTTCACAGCCTGAGCCTTCTTTCATTTTTGAACCATCTGTATATATGCGTATTGCATTTGCAGCATCTGGCTCTGTGTTCTGTTTTATTTGAATTTTGTAGGGTTTGTTAAACAAAAACCTGGGTTCAATTGCATCGTTGGCTGCCTGCAGCAGAGGTAGCGCAGTGAGCGCTTCCTTCCATAGGCTCAAGCTCAATTGGCCCATTCCTACTTCGGGGGCTAGAACTTTTCAGATCCTCTTTCAGATATCAAATTAGCCATGTCTATAACGGACTTTCTACAGATCTTAAAAGTTATAAAATTAATAAGTTTAAAGTATATTTTGCTAAATATCTTTTCACCACTCAAATCTGAACACTCTGTTGATTACTTTATTTTAAAAATTAAAAACGTTTCAAGCTATAAATCCTAAACCCAGTCTAGATACCAACTTTTGAATTTTTGTATTTTTTTTTATTTATTAGTTTCTTTCTCAATTTAAGCATGGACACTCCTTAAGGTTAAGTGGTAGAGCAACTTTTATGGTGCTTAATGCCTCATAAAAGCTGAACTTCGCCTTTTATTTTCAATTAGTGAATCTGTTTTTACATTTATTCTATTGTAAAACATTTATATTTTGAAAATAATAAAGACAATTATTAGTATTATTAAAATATATTATTATTTTATGTCCTTTTGTAACACAAATTTCTTGAAAATATACATCAATTTTATAACTTTTTTAACCTACAAATATATTTTTATTGAAATCATAATAGTCTGGTAAAAGCATGGAAAATTAAGTTATGTGGTGCGTCTGGCAACGTAGCTATAACTTAGTCTTTAAAGTGTATTTTAAGACCGGCAATCTCATTGACGTTTCCAAGCCTCTTGAGGCTGAAGATGTATTTTTATTGTCAGACGAAAATAGACCAGCGGTTAAAAATTCCTCTTTTTTGTGTGTAAACAAATTGGGATGAAATATGAGGGAAAATCCATGGTAGATGATTCAAAAATTCAACGAAATATTGAATGGATTTAAATAAAATTAAGTTGCTCCTAAAAATAACGCATGTTTTTATATTTGATAATAATGTGCAGAGGGCAGACATATTATTTCGCTATAAATTTTTTATTGGACAGGATGGGGTTGATTTCAATTAAATATATTGACATCTACTGAACAAAACTGAACAAATGCAGGAGTCAGTGGCGTAACTAACGCCAATGACCAATGCGGTGCATTGGGGCGCAGGCCTTCAGGAGGCGCAGGGGGGGAGAATGTGTCTACCAATAGGGGCGCACTTGCATTGGGGCGCAGTCAGACTAGTTGCGCCAGTCATTAATTAAAATTATAATTACTGATATAATGGAAGTATTAGCCCGATAATAATTGTTACAGATATTTAAATATAAAATCTATATTAAGCAAATTAATATGTACTTGATAATTTCGAAATGTTTTCAAAACAACATCTCCTTTCTATAAATATGTATAAACAATATGTTATTTTTAATGCGGAATATTTAATGTTAATTTCAGTAATTATTTTTATTAATAAAATTTTGTTGGTATAGTCAAATGCAGTCTTATAATGCGGGTCATACGATTCAACAAAGACAAACTCACCATTTTTGTTTTCTTTTATTGCGTTTAATCATAACTTCCAAATAAAATCCGTAAGATGAATAAGACAGACTTATGCAATATTGACAGAAGAAAAAAAGGATATTTATTTAGTTTTCAGCGATTCTAAAAAGTCTTTCACCAGCTAAGTTTTTATTTAAATGTCAGTTATGTCACTTTGAAAATTCAAAGTGACAATATGAATAATATTTTGCATCCTCAAGCAAAAAAAATGGTACTTATAGATTATTTCGAGAATGAATGAAAAAGTGGAAATTCACAACCAGTGTGCAGGAAACATCAACCATAATTATTTTCTCCGGGAATATTTGTAATCTAACATTTTGGTAACCTCTGTGTCTTCTGTTTTGATACATATGGTTAGTGACCTTTGAACCCGCACGATAAGAGCGCTTTTGGCCATAACACATCATTCCTTTTTTTGTTTTTTTAACATACATTAAATATTGTAGAAGCCTAAAATTTTGCGTATATGTATATAAATTATATAATATTAAATTTAAGATATTTTCTGATTGCTACAACAAACAAAACAATTAAAATCACCTTGTAACATAAATAATATCTAATCAGTTTAAAAACTAATCATTGATAGAACAGATTTTTGAAAAATTCGTCATTTCCTTACTACGTATATACAATAGAGGTAACTCCTAATTGATTCACCGATCCAAAAATGGCTTGGAATACCTCCCGAACTTTTGGAATACTGATCCAAAATTAGATTGGCCGGTGTTCACAGTTGGCTGTGTTAAAATAAATGTCTGTATCGATCCCTGATAGAAAATCGATTGAAATGGGTTCGCCTCATGTTTTATATACAGATCACGAATAGTCTATTCGAGTCATACGATTTACACAAGTACGACAAGGAAAATAATGCCGCTTGAGGCAGAGAGTTGCCCGCGCGACGCGTAGCGGAGCGGCAACGCACTTTCTGCTCGAATTGCACACAAGATTTTTTCTACGATCACCTTATTTTTAAACAAATAATTCAAAAAAAAACATGAAAAGTACACTTTATTAGAATGTGATGTTGAAAACATGTAACAATTACTTATTATTTTTATTTATTGCCTACAATATTAAAGTTGAATGTACAGTTTTGGCAATTTTTAATATTTATCCCAGGACCTGAAGAAGTCGAAGGTAGCGTAATAACTTCTGAATCTTTTTCTGCAATATCAGATATAGAAGGAATCGAAAGTTCTTCGCTAGTTGGTACTGCTGCGTTCCCAGAAATTTTTTGGAAGGTACCTATTTTATTGCTAATGGATTAGGCGATATATCCTTCAGCCACATTACTGCTCTTCCACCCACCATGTTTTTTAAGCTGAATTAAGTCGCCTCCACCATTTACTAATAATGTCGCCGACGTTCGTCGAAAGCAATGACCAGTAAATAAAAAATGTTTATCGGGCAATTTTAAGAAACTGGCTATTTCGCTTGGTACTTTGCCCACAGTATTCATACCAATCATCTGATTGAAGCATTTACCTTTGGAGTATCGTAAAAATAAGCGCTGAATAATGTTATTACTTTTAATTTGACATTGCTGTCTTGAATTAAAATATTTTCTAAGAACATATCGCATTTTCTTCGGCACTATTAATTATTGCGAATGTGCGACTTTGATTCGTTTTCGAATCGGGGATTCGGACTACTAGAAATGATTCTCTATCATCTATATCCTTTAATTCAATTTTGATTAATTCATCCCTACGGCATGCACCAGCGATACCCATGATTAAGATCACCTAAAAACAATATTCTGAGAAATTCTGTATCAGAATAAAATAAATAGTAAAACGTTTGTACCTTTCTCAGCAAATGTTCATCGTCAGGTGCAAATCTAATAAAGCTCTCCACTTGTTCCTTTGAGAATGTTTGTGACTTCTTTGCTTTATAACCCACTGCTTCTAACTTCAAAAATGCAATCAGTTTAGTGTATTTACTGATGTTAATATCATTTTTTACTTGCAAAGTGCTTCGAAGTATCGAATATTGTGACCACAAGGTTGAAGATTTTAGAGTTTTGGATTTTTCGCCAAAATAAGTCAGCAATACATTCTCCGAATATTTTTTAATTTTCTTTGAGCGGCACCAATCCATGAAAATATTGTATTGTTTTTCGTATTTACCTCTGGATTTATTTGACAGAAGATTAAGAGTAATATTTTTAGCAAAATCTGCTATATCTGGAGGTGTGCTTGAAAATTCACTGTCACTATCCATTTTTCAAATAGCCATTTATAAACAGACAACTTTTTTATAAACTAAAAATGAAATAATGACGTTTCATTAATTCCATAGTCTACTATTTTCACAAAATAGTAGGTAGGTAAATATGCAATCACTGTTGCATCTAGGTGTATAATGCATTGCCTACCTTCTGACTGTTATATTTCTACTACGTAAACTTGTCCGTATAAATCAATACTATGAAAATAGGAATCTGCAAAAACGATCAAGAAAATTGTCAATCTTAACAACGTTATATTTGTAATAAGTTGTAAATATTAATTTTTATCTTGAACTAAGAAATAAATCCTTCACTGTAGTATTGAATGAAAATAATATCAATGTATGAGGTTTAAATTATTTTATAATTTCAATAAAATTAAACATATAAAATATACACATCCATCTATTTGTTGGTAGCGTAACCTGCAGCGTTGTAAATCCAGTAACTTGTATAAATTGTAGATGTCAGTCAAATTATATAGGAATATTTATTAATTTCGTTCGAAATATCTTCAAATATTAATATTTCAACTAAAATATTCGGGCTGCTCTACATTTTGTTTTAATATATCTATTATTTACTACCTTTCTTTAGTTTATTGTAAATGAAAACAGGCGAGCGGAAAAGTACGCTCTAGAGCGTAAATAATGTCAATTATGACAGATCGCGGAAAACATCAACTTTGCGGTTAGATTTGAGTGTGCAAAAGTCTACTTTGGGTAGTGATCGTAGGAAAAAATAATTGTTCGCTGTCAGCGTTGGGCGTGTTTTCAGTTCCAGCTACCAGTCTGATATGAAAGCAGCGTTGCCAGTTTAAAATGTTTGGTACTTTCTAAGGAGTAATTATCTTATTTTGCATTCAACTTTTAATACGGGATAACGCCGTATTTATTGGGAGAAATTCGGGATTGGTAATATTATTGACTTTTGAAAAATAAGTGAGATCAACGCAGAGATAAGAATAAAATAATATAGTTCAAGAAAATAAATGGACAAATTACAATCTGCAATAAATAAAATCTATATACACTGCTTTCGATTTAACAATTATTGGTATTTAACATTGTTGCCGACAAAAATCGGGAATAACTTTTACAGATAAATACATTTGGCAACAGCTGACTGCGCACAATTATTCTTCTCTCTCATTCAAATGTTTCTCTCATATTTTTATGTCGCACTTGTGTGAATCGCATGGCTCGAATAGACTTTTCGCAATCTGTATACTTCGTTTCAAGATATTTCATTTTGACATGTAGGATTATTTTACAACTGAAATGTTTGGGACTAATTTTTCAATTTATTTTTCACGATAAATCTATAAATGTTTTAATCTGATTGTTTAAATATGAAATGAGCTTTCGTTCCTTGTTGGACTTTATCTGACCTTTGATCCATTTGTATAGGAATAATTTGCAATTTTTTTTCTTAGGAATTATAATATTAATTATCCGAACTTTGATTAAAGCTTATCGACTTGTCATTTAAATGGTCATTATTTTCGTAATATCCTTGATAAGCAACGAATAATATTTACTGTTATTTCAAGAAAAGATGTAATTGTAACAGTTGAATTAATTTTGCAACGCTACTGATGTTAAACATATTTCAGCAATCGCTTCATGGCTTTTCGGTATCTTGTGACCTGAAACCTCTATTGGAAATTCCCAGTTAGGCACCCATTCATTATATAGATATATTCTCAAAAAAACCCAACGTAATAATATAAAACATTGTATCTAATACTCGTTTGGTATTCGTTCAATAACGGTGGAATATTTTGCAAAAAAATGCGGTTTGGTCATACCTATTTTAATAAGACATGACAAGGTTTTACTTTTCCAAGAATCTGGTTAAAAAAATGGTTTTGACGAATAAAATTTAAAAAAATATTTATACTTGTCCAGTTAAATTTGAATATTCATAGTGTTTTACGCTTAGCCGCACGTAGCTCGTGATGAAAAACTGTACAGTTTGGCAAATACAGGAGTGAATGTCGAGAAAGGTACGAGAGACACGAAGTTAAAATGAGAAAGTATTCGGATGTCGAAGAGGGTAATATGTACCACAGAATCAAATATGAACAACAATGAAAATACGTACCTACGCACTATCTAACAAATACAATAGAACCACAGAACAATATAATAATCGGCCATAGAACAATAAGTACGCGCAGCTTTTGTGCGCAGTGACAGTCTGTCGAAAATAGGATCAAATTTCGACGTTGCCTAGATTGTTGTTTGTGTTGATGTCGTTAGGAAGCTGTTGCCAGCTTTAATTTTAGGATCACGAATTTGAAGTGTCATTTAAATTTCTGTCTGACATAGATCAAAAGAGCCGACGGAGAGAGACCCTTCCGATTGTTATAATGCTCGGTGATAAAACTGACAATAGTAGTCAAGTATACCTGCTTGAGGGACCGTCCCACGGAACACTATAACAATCGGAAGGGTCTCTCTCCGTCGGCTCTTTTGATCTATGTCCGACAGAAATTTAAATGACACTTCAAATTTGTGATCCTGAAATTACAACTGGCAACAGCTTCCTAACACTTTCTAACGACATGAACACAAACAACAATCTAGGCGTGATCTAGGCAACGTCAAAATGTGATCCTATTTTTGACAGATGACAGACTATCGCTGCGCGTACTTATTATTTATTATTATTTTATATTATTTATATTATTATTATTATTATTCTATAGCAAGAGACTCTTCCGATTGTTATATTGGTCCGTGACCGTACTAATCCCTACTACCATCAACTAGTAACACACATTGATGGATATGGCTATTTCACATTCATTCCTGTATTTGATAAAGTGTACATTGGCATTTTAGCGGTGGTGTTCCAAATTGTTTTAACTATCGCATATTTTCGCATATTAAAAGCCCAATCTTGCAATATTAGTTTTAATTTTTTGATGCAAGTATATCTGGCTCATATTTATATCTAAAACTAAGGAAATACAAAATTTCAAAACTATCACATATGCTGGTAATACTTCTAATGATATTTCATCAAAGATAATATATTTAGCAACAAAAACAAAACCACAATTTCTTTTAAAACAGAAAGCAAATTGTTAAATGTGGAATCAACAATATCCCCATTGAAAATGACTGGAATATAATATAAATTAAATGTCCAGAATGTAATTTGTCTATATTGGTCAAAAAAGTCGAAATTTTGGAATTAGACACAATTAACACTTACCAGCATACAGAATAAAAAACAGCCTTACGTAAAACATCTAGAAATTCTAATACAAAACTAGAAAAAGTACTACATTTGTTATAACAAGAACTAGATTTCCTTGAAGAACTAAAAATAAAATAGTATATTACGTAACGTGTGTGGTAAGTAGCATTTTACGCACGAATGGAAAAGTTACGCACGTGAGTGCGTAAATTGCTCTACAACACGAGTTACGTACTATACTTTACCTACGACCTACTTGTACTTGTATTTTTTATAAGAAGCATAAGAAATAACAGTTACATAATTAGAGGTGCTTGGTAAACTCCATCTCTATTACTCTATTACCAATGAAAGAAGCACATTAAAGAACTAACGTTTAATCATTATTAATATATTTTTGATAATCGAAAGTCCATTTTTCAATTATAATCAATACATATACATAGCCCTTTGGGCTTTTCATAGTTAAACGTCACCATATCTAAAGTTTTCAAATAGTAAATTTTGAATAAAATGGAGACGTCTATTGACAGTTGCTAAGATGTTGCTAGGGAAGCCGTGCGATTTACTTTACAGCTGTGCGTTTTTTTTACAGTGCGTAATAGACGTCATTACATTGATACCGACTATGTGTTATTGACTGATTACAGGGGGGGTCCTAGGTAAACACACTTAAAAGACCCACAATATGTAATATGTAATAAGTAGTCAATGAATAAATAAATATAGGGAGTTCTACACTATCAAAATCTCTTCAAGTAACAATTTTATTGTAAAGATCATCAATTATAGTTATTCTTGTTTTCCATCCCACAGTTATACTTGAATGGAAAAATTAAACAGTTAGTGCTTGCAATAAATTGCACAACTATACGGGGTGTCCCACGACGAGTTAAAACTATCTGTATATGGCAAAATACTTATAGTAAAATCATGAAAATTTCTACGTCTGGGTTTTCGTATACGATCTTTTTAACTAAAATATTTCCAAAGATGGCAGACTTGCGGTTCTACCGTATATTAATACATTTTTGAAATCTACGTAACATTTTAGTATAGTTTAGAGATACAGGATATCTTACTGCGAATAAAGCACATATGTTCTTGTAACAACTTTACCATATTTACCATGTATTAAAAGCAAATTTACATAATCTTTTTTATTTCTTAGTGCTTGTATCAACGGGTCAAAATAAAATTTAGATCACACCTGCATCTCTTAAAATTTACAGAAAACTTTCAATATCTGGATAACGGTAAGGTTTAGGTATAGGAAAGTATACATGAATTTGCCTTATTTTTTACTCATGAATGCATGAACATGGAAAAAACCGGGTGGTTCTATTTAAGAAAATAAAGAAATTTGATATTTATTAACATATTTATAAACTTTGAACACTTTTTAACACACCCTGTATAGAATGAAAAATTTTTCAACATAGATTCAAATACGTCTGACCTTGCTAAAAGCAACCGAACAGAAACCATTTTCATATCTTCAAGGGTATCCTCGTAAAAAAATAATTTACAAGGGTCTGCAACGGTGAAATTTCTTACCAAAAATCAATAACTCAAAAAGTATGCATTTTTCGAAAAAACATTTCAGACAAAAGTATACTAAAATTTTACGTAGATTTTAAAAATTATTAATATACAGGGTGCTCCATTTGAAATAACAAAGTTACAGTCGACTTCCGGTAGAACCGGAAGCCTGCCATCTTTGAAAATATTTTAGTTGAAAAGATCGCATCCGAAAACCGAAACGTAGAAATTTTCAGGATTTTACCAATTGCCATATACAGATAGCTTTAGTTCGTCGTGGGACACCCTGTATAATACAATTTAACTTTCTTCTTCGCGAGACATTGAAACTTTCTTCTTTTAGTTCGGAGAAATTGTAGAACATTTTCGAGAATCGCCAGCCAGTACGTTTAAATTATGTATGGGTACGAGCAGAATAATTATATAATGCGATATTTGTTTTAATTCTCGATGCGTTTATACTTTCTTTTTTATTTGAAGTGAATCTTAAGACAGGTTTTTTATGAAATCGTAATATTTAAATTACAAGTTTATAGATTAATTGTATTTATTCTCTTTGCGAGAACAAGAGGCAACTGTTATAGTGAATGTCACATATTTTTATTCTTCAAGGATAATCTGTAATCACTAATAACGATCTTATTTTGATTCGTCATAATTATTATACAATATGTCCCCCTAAGTTGGAATCATGTGGAAAACGGTTTTATTATTAATTTTAGGAAGAAAAGTTATTCTTCATAAAAGGTTCTGCATTATCTTAAACGTAAAATACAGTCATCAATTAAACCTCAATAATTATAATTGTAATTTAAAAAAAAAACGTTTGTATTTTCCAATACATATATTATTAAGTTATGAAATCAAAAAAATTTATTTTGTAAAATCTACATTGTAATTATCTACATCAAGTAAAAGCATCATCTATTCAACATATATTATTAGCAAGTTGAGCAACAATTTTTTATTCTGAAATATGTCAATTGTTACAGAACAATTTTGTTATTTTTCGTTCACAAAGTTTTGGTTCGTGTTCATATTCAGAAGGGTTTGTAAAGTGTGGAAAATCTTTTTTAAGATAAGGAGGAAGGAAACATAGCAGATTTCATTCATAAAACTATCAGTGGCGTCCGGTATTCTATTAAAGTACTGAAACATTTGCCGATAGCAAGTCAGGTGGTTACATAGAGCAAGGGCCTTACGATGAATCTTCACCAAATTAAGTTGAGTTCGTTTCTCACGGTGTTGCCGGTTTTAAGGTATCCTTTGACATTTTTAGCGGGTCAATTTGAATTGTTTAATGATAAACTGTTGCCAAAGGAAACAATTGAAAATTCAAACTACACAAATAAATCACGTAGTCATTGGCATTGGCGTAACTTTATAGAATGACCCCCTCGATCACCCGACATGAATTCCTTAGCTTAGAATAATAAGCTGGCAGTTTCCCAGATAAAGGGCATTCTCAGTAGATCTTTTTTTTATTGTTAAGCTTGGTAATGAATATTTTTGGCAGCATTCCTATCAAAGCTTCTGATAATTGTTACGCTTTGTTTAAATAAGAATTTATATATATTTGTTGGTAATACCGGGGTGCCACTGTTTTTTTTTTATTTCAATGACGCACGTCGACGGAAAAAACATCCAAAAAAGGCAACATTCATCGCTAGCCGTCTATAGTCAAACGTATTGCGAAATGTTCAAAGAATTTCGGAAATCCCGTATTGTAAAATTTTAATTTGTTTGACCAGCCAAGAAAAGTAAGATTCTCGTGATCTCGTAGGCGGTTTTTTGCACTCGGTCTTCTATTTTTAATTTTCGGTTATCTCGGCCACACAGCCGGCCGAAATTTTTCTTTTCTCTCTATTTACTTTAAATTTATTTTCGGAATGTATTTACTATGCCAATTTTAACATTTACTATTAGTAATTCGGGAGTTAATTTTAGAAAAGGTATGTAAATAAACAGATCCCGAATCGTAACAAGGTGTTTATAATTCGGTGGAGATCCATCAATAAAAAAAATCATATACTAGTGTCTATTCTATGTGAAAATATCTCGAAGATCTTCAAACAACTCCCAAATATGTTTTATTTGAACTATACATTTTTAATACTCTAATTTTGTGTTAACCTACAAAATATGAATGTGTTACGCTACTGATTTAAAGTCTAATGTCAATTTTACAATATGATTTTTACAAGTTCGCGTATAGGACTGCAACTTCAAGTGGGTTCTTCTTACGTGAAACGAGTCTACTTTGTCGTTTCACGTGATTTTTTTAATTAAACGTCAATCTATGTCAAAGTTTTCTGTTATATCAGCTGCCCTCGCTTAGTTTCGCTCGTGCATCTAATAAACTTGGACTTCTAAGGCTTATTTTCTGCCCTTGTGACACAGTTTACTATTTAACTTTCCAACATACACATTTCATTCGAACTTTCTTTCTTCTTTTTTATTGAAATAATATTCCACAGAAATACGCGCAATACAGGACTTGCTATTATAGACTTGTCAGCTCCGTCTATATTATTTCTATGAACACAAATTTTATACAAACGTAACCATAAAGATATACTTTGAAAAAGATTGGTTATGAAATAAACAAGAGTATACTTATTTTTTTTTTTTGTTTCAGGTCAAACATGTGTCCACATAGCAGCAATGCACGGACACGTTGAAGTACTGAGACATTTGATTTGGTACGGAGCCAACATCAACGCCAGAGAAGGTTGTATGGGATTAACTGCCCTCCATTATGGTGTTCAAATCGGTAACGAAGAGCTCGTTAAGTTTCTATTGGACTGTAAGAATATCGACGTGGAATGTATCAGTTACGGTGGAAAGGATGCTCTAGAATTCAGTTACCACTTCATTAAATCAGAAATTAGGCAAACTTTATTGGATAGAGGATTCTCCTCGCCCTATTCTAGCGAAGACGAATACGAAGACGATTCTGGAGACGACGAGGTATGTATAAAAAAAAACTAAAAAAATAGGTTGTGCCTCTTCTCAGAACTAACAGTCTCCCAGGTCTTGTGCCCTGAGACACTCAAGTGACAGTAGACTGACTCTGTCGTTTTCAGTAGTAGTTGTATTTTTATTAAATGTTTGCTTGTTTTGTTGCAGATGATGTACGAAAACAATCACATCTTTACCGCCCAAATGGTAAACGCTAGTGCCTAACAATTCTTAAGGTACATTTAGAGTGGGACAGGAAGGAAGTCTGCAGTGTAGGACAAGGTATTCAGTTCGCCTACAAGGGACACAAGCGAGGTAGAATTGCCAAATATTAGAAGAAAAAGAATGTAATGAAATGTGTATCTTCCAGGATATTTTATGGTATTTTTTAATGATTTTACAGCACTTAAATTGATATCTCGTTTTGCCTTAATTTTATAAGATACTTTTGTATCTCACGAACTTTTCATTTGGTCTGGTGGTTATTAACTTTAAACATAGGGACACTTACAAAATATATTCCACCAAAGAGGGCCAAATATCGTTTTTTTTTCAATTGGCAGCAGAAAACAATTCAATTATTAACATTGCCGAAAATCTTTGGTTAATTTTCAAGAAAATGTATATTTTTGGCAAAAGACTGTAAAATCAGTGAAAATATTAGGGGATATTCAACACAGAACTTGATAATAAGGCAGATTAAATTATTTGTGAATGATTTCGCTACTAATGATGGAAACAAGCACTTGGATTGTACATAATTCTTTATTTAATTATTTAAGGGAGTTTTCATCGTTTGTAGACGAGATAGTGACTGTTTCGTGAATTTTCCCACGAGTAATTTTAGTATAAAACTATATCCGACTGGAAAAAGTATTAATAATGTTATCAATGTAAAATTATTACTTTTATCAGTAACAGAAAGTGTAAAATTAAGACTAATGATGAAACAGAGTGAACTTTATAAATAATGTCCTCTCTTTTAGTTTAATCATTGTATATTGTTTTTTTTGTCAGCTAAATTTTTTTTTGTTATATCACTAAAGTTTACGGACTTTTTTTGTAAATAGTACCTATGTTTTTAGTTGATTAAACCCAAAAATATATAATTTATTTTAATTAAGTATACATTGTTTTATTCAATATCCCTTTTTATCTGCTACATACAACAACTCAAAGCCAATCCTACTGTTCTGGCCAAGTACTCATACGCTCAGGCAGAAAAATCTTTCGCCCCATCCATCACTCTCTTATTTCCTCTTCTCAGACTTCCTCAGTTAGCCTTGTCTCCATAAAATCGACGAGAAAGTCATAGTTCGGACTTCATATTCGTCCTAATCTTCAACTTCTCTTCAAACTACTGGCGGCTCGTGGAGTTTGGCAGTAAGAGGGCAGACAATATTGAGAACCAGAAATTTCAAATTCTATTACCTACAATCTGAATTTTCGAGCGCAGCAGGGGCTTGGCCCTCTTGATTACCCGAATCACCAGTGAGCAAAGCACAAGCGGTTCAGATCCTCTCTTAGCCTTTTTCATTAGAAATATTAGTTGCCTTTGTACTATCAGTCGGTATGGGAGAAGAATAGGGCAAGACCACATGACATCAGTTGGTGGACATGACCTATAGACGTAAAAATGGACGTCTGGTTGTTTTAATCTCAGATTTATTCGAGTGGATGAACTTTTATTCATATTTTTTTAAAAAATATGAACAAATTAATGAAATAGTCTCAAAATCTTGTGGAAAAAAACTTTGACCGCTTTTAAAAATATTTTTGTCAAGTACGGACGAGCTGCAAGTCACATGGAATGATAGCTACGGGTCTTCCCATTGCAATGAACTTTGAACCATCGGGAAATGTCAATTTTTTACCGAGTTATGGAACAATTCGTCCGCCCCCTGAATAGACAGCAGAATTCCTACAGGCAGAGCAGCAGCTGAAATGAAGAGACTTTTAGGTCTCATTATCTCGATAACTATCGAATTTTCGAAAAAAATTATGAGGACCATTTCTGTAGATAATAAGGCGATCTTCATTATTTATTGGACGAAAAATTCTCTAATTCGCATATTGAGCCAGATATTAGCGAGAAACCCGTTTTCCAGGGTTTAGGGGGCCATTTTCCCCACCTTCCGTAAACTCAATCGCGGACTTTTCAGGAGCTTTGTCCCTTCATTTACTGGACTATAAATGCAATAAAAGAAAACAAAAAACGATGAGTATGTCTTTGTTGAATCGTATGACCCGCATGATAAGACTGCATTTGACCATATCTATGCTTTTCTCGATTTTCTGGATTACAAACGGCTTAATTCAATCAATAAAACATAGAGATAAACTGAAAAAAAAGTTAATAAAAAACAAAAACAATAAGGACTTATCACAACAATATAAAATATATAGGAATAATCTAAACAAACTTATGCAGGCTACAAAATATAACTACTATAAAAATAAAATCAATGATATCTGCACTGATAGTAGACAAGCCCTATTAGCCTTGAACAGACAACGTGTTATATCGAGGCTAGTACTAGAGTGCCACCAAGATTTAGCTGACGCCTCGGCAGATAACAATATTACCCTGAGGTGGGTTAAAGGGCACGACAGGAGTAAAGGAAATCGCATTGCTGATTCTTTAGCCAGGGAAGCCGCTGGACTGAAAATTCTAGGACCCAGTGACACCTACGGCCTAACGACTTCGACAATTGCGGAACTAGCCAAACGTTACACCCATGCTCAATCCCTTAAGAGATGGGATGGAATCAAAGGATGCAGTCTTGCCAGGATCACCCTGGGCGACCCTGGAAAGCTGGCGCCGAAGAAATATTTGGCGATGACCAGGAAAAACCTACGTTTAACAGTAGGATTTCTGACTGGTCACTGTCAACTAAGGAAACACCTCCATACTATGGGGTTAGTGGACACACCTCTATGCAGGATGTGTGAACAGGAAGATGAAACTGTCAGGCATGTCTTATGCGAGTGTCCGGAGTTATCGTCAATAAGAGAGTGTGTGTTCGGTGAGTCTTGGCCTACACCTGCCGATATAAAGGAAATGTCTCCTAGTGACCTGACCACCTTCCTGAGAAGGACAGGATGGACAATGACCTAGGAGGACAACTCCTCGGGAGGATGTACAATGGGTCACATGTGGCCTAAGTGCTGTGAGCCTACATACTCACCCTCCCCACTCTACAGATACAGATACAGAAAATCAATGATAATGCCAATAATATAAAAAAAAATCTATGACATAATATCTGATGCAACAAATGAAAAAAACAAGAAAACTAATAATAATAATAACATTAATATACCAAATGAAAACAAAAAATCATTTAATAGTGATATTGAAATGTCAAATTTTTGCAATAACTACTTTGTAAACATAGGACTTAAGATGGCGGAAAAAATAGAACAACCAATAGTAGATAACAATATAAATTATCCAAATTTAATAAACTCTATGGCTTTAAAGCCTGTCACTAATAAAGAAGTCATTATGCATATCAATAATTTAAAAAATAATAGTGCTCCAGGTATAGATGGAACCTTTAGTTCACATTATAAATACTATTTTCACAACAGGTAAAGTTCCAGCTCCATTTAAAACATCTATTGTTACTCCTATATTCAAAAAAAGGTGATAAAACTGATATTACCAATTACCGTCCAATAAGTGTCATTTGCAACTTTGCAAAAATTTTTGAAAAAAGTAAGAAAGAGAGGCTTGTGGATTATCTGACTTCTAATAATATACTAAATCATAATCAATTTGGTTTCATGCATGGGATCAGTACAGCAGATGCCATGTTTGAACTAATAAATAATATAAAAAATGGACTAGATAATAATGAAAAAGTGATAGGTGTCTTTCTTGACTTGGCTAAAGCCTTCGATACAGTTCCCCATGGAAAGCTCATTAATGTTCTTGAGCACTATGGTGTCAGAGGCGTAGTGTTAGAGCTATTAGAAAACTACCTACGGGAAAGGGAACAGATAGTAAAAATCAGAAATATCTATAGTGACCCTCTAAAGCTAAAAATTGGAATACCGCAGGGGACAGTCCTTGGACCACTGCTGTTTATAACATATATTAACTCCCTATTAAAATTAGACATAAATGGAATCTCAATCTCGTATGCCGATGACACTGTCCTAATCTTTAAATCTCAAAACTGGCAAACTGTCCAAAATAAAGTGATCAAAGGCTTCAGAATTATTAAATATTGGCTTGACTGCAATAAACTAACTTTAAATACAGACAAAACTTTTTACATGGCATTCTCATTGAATGAAGCCAACAGGCCGAACTATGACTGTATTAAGATAAACGACTATGATATTATTAAAGAAACAAATACTATCAAATATCTAGGTATCACAGTGGACAAAAATTTGAAATGGTCCAACCATGTTCAAGACCTAACTAACAAAATTAGGCGTTTAATATGGAAATTTTATATAATACGCAAGATCCTACCTCAAAAACTTTTAATACAAATTTACAAGTCTTTGGTGGAGTCTCTCTTGAGGTATGGTAATATCGTATGGGGGGGGGCTTTATGACAATGTACTGAAACAATTGAACGTCATACAAAATTATATACTACGCATAATATTTTTCAAAGATAGGCTTTACTCAACCCACCTGTTATATAATAATGCAAATATTTTGAATGTCCGAGGTTTATATTATCTCAGTAACTTTATTTACTGCTATAAATCTAAAGCTAAAAATTATATAAATCATTATTATGAAACAAGAAATAAAACCAATAGTAAATTAATAGTTCCCTTTAGAAGATATGACGCCAATAAAAGATTTACTTGCATTCTGGCACCAAAATTATATAATTCCTTGCCCCTTGAAGTTAAGGCAACTAGAGATTTAAAAAAATTTATTATCAAATGTAAAGAATATATATATGTAAATATTAAGTCCTTAGACGCTTTATTATAATTTCGAATGAAACAAATTATTATAACCTATAATGTTTATTTTTTTTTATTATTAATTTTTAAATTGTAAATTTGTACTTTATTATATATTTTTATTGCTATTGTTCATTGCACATACAAGTGCCTATTGCACTTAGGTGCAACACACTTAGTTTATAAGTTCTGTAATGTAATGCCTTGTAAACATTAATATTTCAAGTGTATTAATAAGGATAAATACTAATGTCTTACTGGGTTATATGTAAATATACACAAGAAATTAGATTTTTATATATTTACTGCTTAAGTACTAAATAATTCTAACACTGGTCAATTTTATACTTGTCCATAACTGCTCTGGTATCATTCTTATGTAAATGATCAAGAATTTTACTCTCTATGTGATCAACCGCTGCTCGTGTTAACACTAATGTATCATGCTTCAGCATAGAATACACATTTAACCCATAGGCAGGCATTAAATTGAAATGTTTTACTTCATTTGTTGCAATGGTTATATTTCTGGGCATAACGTCTTCCCTAAGAAAATATATAAGTTCAATAAGTGTACACATTATATGATATTATATACATTGTAAACTCTTTATAACGAAACTCAAGGAACTGAGCATTTTTTGACGTTATAGAGAGTTATCGTTATATGGAGTGAACAGAAAAACAACCGTTTACTGGCCATGTTAACAGTTTCAAAGTAGGTTTACGACTGATATAGGTACCCAGTATGCTTGGTCGAAGACCATCACTTCCGAGAAAACAATGCGTCATACTGCACGTGTTCAAGGCAATTAAGGATAACAAAAGCTAGACCTTAAAACTTAAAGCTAGCTTCAAAGTCTTTTGTTACCTGATAACATAACATAAACAATAATACCGATAATAAATATTTACTGTTTAAAAATATGAACACATTTCTTCGTTATAGAGAATGGCGTATCGCTATAAAGACTGTTTCAATATGTGGGTTTTAACGCAAACCAACCAAGTTGGGCTCACTTCAACGTTATAGAGAGTTTATCGTTATAAAGAGTTTACACTGTATTTAGAAAAAAACTTACACATCCACGAATAGAACTGATGGGCCCCAAAGGCGACTTTTAACTAGCTCCTCTAAATACCCTTGTTCTTCTGTGGGTAATTCTAAATTATCTACTAGATGTAAATCATCTTGGGCAAACTTGATGGAAAGTGCACTAGTTAGTCCATGTAAACGAGTGTAAAATGGGAGCATATAAAAGTGGGTGGTAGGAGATTTTGGTCCATGAATAACTCCACCACCTCTAAAAAGTGGACTTCTTATTGATCCATGTCTTGCTTTTCCCAAACCTACCACAAACAATAATTAAAATTGAACAATAATATTATATTATTAGGAACCTTTTTGAGGCCAAGGTTTTCTACCACCGCCTCGTATTTCAAATCTAGACTTTGTATGAGCATAACTGACGTATCTATACAGACTCTGCCATTTAATATTTTGATGAACTAAATCTATTCTTGGATTCGTAGCAAAAATAAGGGGATGTAGTTCCAATAGTCCTAATTTTCTCTGATCTATTGTATCCAAACTTTCTAGCCAAATCTGACGAGTTTCTTGATATTTCGGAGGAAAGGCTAGCACTCTCGGTTCGACATTAGTGGTTTTTTCTTTCGACGTTAATGCAACTGTAGAATATATTCTTGCAGTACATGAACAGCAACGAATTTTTGAAGTAACATTAGCTAACATTTTGAAATCACATAAATTCTTTACTATGTCTACTTACTAATTCTAACCTAACAAATTAACTTCTTCTTCTTAGTTCTTATTTCTATCTAATATCCCAGAGGATAATCTTCCCAGCAAAGTCACATTTTTGACGTCCATTGATAATAAGGATGACAGTCACAAAAAAGAAGATAATGCTATTTATTTTTGTCATAGGCCATAGCTAACTTCAGAGACATTCTATTCCTATTCCTGTTTTATTTGGTTATTTAATGTTTATAAGTAATGTGGAATAATAAAAGTTTAAAATAAACAGAAACAGAACCACTAAAGACTAACGTACACAAAATGGAAACGATATTAGAACAACAACGTCGTTATCATGAAGAAAAGGAGCGGTTGATTGACGCCATGGTGAAAGAAATGCTTCATAAAAAGAATACCTATCGAGAAGCCATAAACTCTGATCATAGACAGAAATATTTACTTGATAGATATATGACTTCAACAGAAAGACTAATAGAACTTTATGAAGATAAAGACGGCCAACGCAAAGCTGAAGTAGCTGCTTTAACTGGTCCTAATGAATTTCAAGAGTTTTACAATAGGCTGAAGCAGATCAAGGATTTTTATCGTCGTCATCCTAATGAAATAAGTGTTCCTATGTCCGTAGAGTTTGATGAATTTGCCAAAGCTCGAGAAAATCCTAATGAAGATATGGCAAATTTTGTAGAATTTACAGATGAAGAAGGATACGGAAAATATCTAGATTTGCACGAATGCTATGAAAAGTATATAAATTTGAAAGGTATTGAAAAACTCGACTATATTACATACTTGGGCATGTTTGACCAACTATTTGATATTCCAAAAGAAAGAAAAACAGGAGAATATAGGAAATATTTGCTATGCTTGATTGAATATTTGACATGGTTTGTACAACGAATAAAACCTCTTATGGATCTTGATAGTGATATGCAAGAACAGGTAAATCATAATTAATTATTGAGAATTTTGAATCAAATTATGTATAATTTTAGGTAGAACAAGTATTGGCAAACTGGGATAGTGGTAGTGTACCAGGATGGCCAAAAGAAACAGGTTCTGCACTGACAAATGTTGGTGCTCATTTGGATCTTTCTGCATTTTCCAGTTGGGAAGAATTAGCGTCATTGGGTCTAGATAGATTGAAGTCTGCTTTGATGGCATTGGGATTAAAATGTGGTGGTACTTTAGAAGAAAGAGCCCAAAGATTATTTTCTACCAAGGGTAAAGGTTCATTAGATCCCTCTCTTATGACCAAAACCAATAAAGGCAAAGCTAGTAAAGAAAAAGAGTTACTCAGACAAAGAGAATTGGCAACTTTGGAAGCTGAAATCTACAGGTAATTACACATACCAACTCAATTTACTTAGTTACATTTTGGTTTGTTGTAGATTGGCAGACTTGGTATCTAGTCAGCGTTCAGCTACTAAGGAAAATGTTCAAAGAAAACAAGCACGTACTGATGGTGAGAGAGATGACAGCGAAAATGAAGAAAGTGAAGATGATAGTCCTGATGAAGGAGAAGATGATGTTCCTTATAACCCAAAGAATCTTCCTCTAGGTTGGGATGGAAAACCCATTCCATACTGGTTGTACAAGCTGCATGGCCTAAATATAAGCTACAACTGTGAGATATGTGGTAATTATGTTTATAAAGGCCCAAAAGCATTCCAAAGGCATTTTGCTGAATGGAGGCATGCCCATGGAATGAGATGTCTTGGAATTCCAAACACTGCACATTTTGCCAATGTAACGCAGATCGAAGATGCTTTGGCCTTGTGGGAAAAGCTGAAAGTTCAGAAACAAAGTGAACGGTGGCAACCAGAAACTGAAGAAGAATATGAAGATTCTCAGGGTAATGTGGTTAATAGAAAAACATATGAGGATCTTAAAAGACAAGGGTTATTATAAGCTTTGTTTGCATTGTATGTGTAATATTGTATGATAAATAAAAGTTTTATAATGAACAAAGACAATCCTGATTGAAAATATAGTGGGAGCTGTTAGTGCTTTAGATCGAATGCCATATCAAATATAAAAAAAAATCTTTGACATAAGATTTGCCATAAACACTAACATATAACCAGATATTGGTAAAATATTTGCAACATACCTAGTACCTAGTAAATTATTGGTCGTATTGCTTTTTTAATTCAACAATTACGAATTGAAAAAAATTTTATTAGTGATACTGATAGAAGGCCATACCATCCATCAAAAAGAAGATATGGCACATTGGAGCTAGAGATGAAACTGTTACCTTAGACTGTATATTGGGGAGATATTTAAATGCTAATAATTCGTGATTCAAATAAAATGTTTTAATTAATTTAAAAACCTTTAATAATTGTATTCCATAATTTATGGATTTGAAAAATATTCCAGAATACTACTGTATAACTTTTGACAGCTCCATCTCTAGTATTGACTTGTGTGTTGTCATCACAATTGATTGAAATTTTTAATAAAACAATAAAGAAATTAAAATGCAATCGCCTAGTGGCGTTATGCACGGATACCCAGGTGGACCAGTATTGCAATGGAGCCCTGACAAAAATCATAGTGATCGCGAAAGGTAAACAAATATAATAAAATTAAATTCATAACCTAAAAAAACAAACCCATATGTTTTAGGTGGATTTGTATTTACCCTGCGTATATAAACAGCAAAAAGAGCTTAGCTCAAGGTAGAAAAATATGCAAAGAAAAATGTGTTGAAAATCCTACACATCAAGAGATAAGAGATGTTTTGGTTGCAGCAGGATTAAAAGTTGGTGTTGAAAACAAATTGTACAGTAGAGAAAGAAGTAAAGAAATGCTGTATCGTGGAAGAATAAGAGTACAAATCAAACATGATGATGGTAGTTTATGTAATACGGCTTTCCCTACACGAGAAAGTATTATGTACCATTTAGGTGACATGATTCCCAAACTTAAAACAAGATTGAACAAAAGTTCTGGTGAAGCTCCTCAACAAGCATCTGGTAGTGGCAAGGGTAAAGGCAAAGGAAAAGGACGACGATAAATGCTTAAAATGTGAAATATTGACTTCATAATAGGTTTTGTAATAAAAAAATGTATACAAATGGGTTCCCTATTAATTTTAATAAAATTACGTTACATTTTCTCTTATTCTTATTTTATAATGTGTGAATGAGATCACACATTCTGGTTGGCTAAGATTGCACTAAGATGAGAGGCCAGATTTATATCCTAAGAAAAGAACAAGTCTCTAACCTCAAAATTTAAGTTCAAATTTATTTCATAAATTTAAAAATCAAAATGAATATGTTACGGCGCTTAACTCAACATATTATCACTAACAGTAAGTTAACATGTCTTCTTAGCACAATAGCTATTGTAAAATACCTTTATAGGGCCCGGTTTCATCCGAGCAAGCAGCACGACTACTGATGCTCCAGACTTTGATATGGAAAATCCATATGAAAAGGAAAAAATACAATGTCTATTATGCAAGCACGGAGTTCAGGTGGATTATAAAAATGTCAGATTATTATCACAGTTTCAGTCTCCATATACTGGACGTATTTATGGTAGGCATATAACAGGTTTATGCAAAAAACAGCAGGAGAAAGTGGAAAGCGAAATAATCAAAGCACAAAATGCTGGTCTTATGGCATATTATCTAAAGGATCCCCTATTTTTGCAGGATCCTGAATTGTTCGATGTAGAAAGACCTTTAAGACCACATAGGTTTTAGAATAATTGTATATTACAGAAATTGCTTAGAAATTAGGATTTTCAATAAAACTTTGTTGTATTTCCCTGTTGTTATACTTATTGTAGCTTGTGAATTTTCGTTTGTTGTCAACATAGTGATTTCTTAATTGAAGAATCTGTAGAGGTATGTTTGGTTATTGTTGTAAGGATAGAATTAGTTGAAGTAAAAAATAATCAAAATAAAAAACAATAAGTAAATTATTTATTAAAAAAATCAACTTTGGTTATCAAGAATATTACATTTGATTCTTAAAATTCCACGCCCTAATTACTAATTTAATATTTAACGGATCTGAAGTACAATTACATTATTTCCAAACAGTCTTTATCAACTTTTGATACAATAACATTCAATCCTTCAATTTCAAATTTGTTTTGAAAATATTTTAGATATCCACGTTCCGAATCGCTGTGATTACATAGAATAACATTTATTCCTTGTTGTGTAGCTTCTAATACATCATGGTGTAACATTTCTCCAGTGAGGTATAAATCTGCTACTGTTGGACTAAGTACTGAGCTACCAGAACCAGCACATATGGCTATGCTGGAGATAGGAGAATCTGAAATAATTATTGTTAGTATATTATCTACAAAATGCAACTTTAATACTTCCTATAATTCTGTCATTATTGAATACATATTTCTCTACATAAACACATTTCCTCACCTAAATCTCTTTGTCTACCAACACCTACTCGAAGATATGGAAGACCAATATGTTTTTTTTACCAAAGATATAGCATCTTTTAATGAAACAGTAGTATTAAGAGTTATATATCTTCCAGCTCCTATCCTATTGGTAGGATCATCTTTATGAACTGTAATAGGATTACTTGATGCAATGTCAAAAGCCGAAGCTAACCAATCATTGATACCATCACACATATTGTCCCAGCTAGTATGAGGACTAAATACTGCTATATCATTCTTTATACATTTTGTAATTATTCTTTCTTTCCAATGTCTGAAAATTCAATATTTAATAAAAATATATAATGATTAAACTGCAATAAATATGTACCTCTGGCTTACACATTTCAGAGGTTTGAAAATGTTTGGATGATAACTTATAATCAATCTACTTTTATTTTCAATAGCTTCATCTACTACATCTTCAGTAAGATCAATTGTTAAGAGAACTGTATTCACTAGAGCACCTGTAGAAGGTTGAACTAATAGTCCTACGTTATCCCAAGGTTCAGCTAAATTTAAAGGAGCTATTTTTTTGAGTACTCTTATTATATCTGGTAGTGGTAGACTCATTCTGTTGAATTGAGCTTGGGAGTAGTTTCTTGAATAATCTAGTAAAAATAATGATTTTTTTCTTATAATGCGACAAACTTTATAGAACATAACACTTTTCTAAATATTTTTAGTTGATTACAAAAAGAAGAAGTAAGGTTATGTATTATTAAAAATAATCGATAGTATGGTTTGTCTTTGACAATCCGGATTCAGCGCAAAGACTTGGCAAAGACCCAAAAGCGTTCTCGTTAGAACGATTTAGGGTCTTTGCGTCGACCGGATTGTCAAAGACTGTCTGTGATGCTTGTGAGACATACACACCCTATATAATGAAAGACAATAATGTGAAGGTAGGTAGAGGCCATAGAGAAATAATAATGAGAGTTCCTTGAAAATTAACCAAGATAAGGGTATTTTTGAAGAAACTGACAGTCTATACTTTTATAAATCTGGCAACTTCGGTAAAGGGAGCTACACAAAATACCTTTTAGCTCTTCTTATTTTGTGATAAACAAATGAAGGTAAAGTATCCCCTCGAATATACAATAAAATATTTATTCTCTGTCAGCCAGGTAAATTATCCCCTGATAAGAAAGAGAAGAAGAAAAGAAAAGATATTTCTGTCTTTTCTTCTTGCCGTGAATCACAGCAACAAATGAAGGTAAAGTATCCCCACGAATATACAATAAAATATTTCTTCTTTGTAAGCCAGGTAAATTATCCCCTGTTTAAGAAAAAAGAAGATATTCCTCTCTTTTCTTCTTTCCGTGAATCACAGCAACAAACGAAGGTAAAATATCCCTTATAATTCAAGTTTATTTTGTCGATATATAAACTGCTCGCCAAAATTATACTGAAAATAGAATTTACAATAATTATTTCCGTCTAAATTCGTGAAATACCATAAAAAAATTATTTATAAATTATTTTGGAGATTTTCCACTTTCCCCGTATACTATAAATATTAAAAAAATAGAAAAATGTTTTTTAAATTAATCTATCCTTATATTTTCAAGCAGGGCGGCCAGTGTATATCACATCGATGACTAAGACTTGTTTATGTTGATTAGCGTGACTAATGAATAAATTTTAAATCTTGCTTTCAGTATCGAATTAATTTTTGAAACGGATACGGTCGTGTCGGGAATGTATATTCGTGATTTACGGGAATATGAGAGTATTTTCGAATTTACGGGAGTGTGTGTATTCACGTTATTGAAACTATGTGTGTTTTCGAAATTTTCGGGAGTGTGTGTTCGAAATTATTTACGGTAGTGAGACTGTGCGTTTTCGAAATTTTCGGTAGTGAACCAAAGTGTACTTCCAATTTTTG
>CAJUYH010000585.1:0-32856 GCA_910591685.1 Galerucella tenella
CCCCCCCCCCCCCCTTGTGTGGATTATTTTTTTTATTAACATTTTATTTTTTATCATTTTATCTCTCATTATTTATTATTCCCATGTGAGAGTTTTATTTATGGATTTATTTCATTTTTAAAATTTAATATTCTACTCATACCATTTAATATTGACCAATAACTTCGTTCATGACATTTATCTCACGTATTTCCTTAAATAAATTAAAATCCGTAAGTTAATAATTAATAGACATTGGATCTAAGACAGATTTTAGGTGGGAGGTAGTATCACTTTAATAGTGGGCCAAATACTTCTCTTCGTTTTTTTTTTCAATGGATTTTTTTCTCTCAGTTTGTTTTTTTTGTTTCCATTTTTCTATTTGCTCGTCCTTTGTTTTATGCATAGAGATAATTATTTTGAACTTATTTATCAGTTGTTGGACAGTTGAACAGACGCCTCATTCATCGGCTCGCATACCCCTCACTTCCCCTTCATGTCTTTGCTGCAGAAAAGAAAAAAAAAACAAATTAAACATATACAATTATGATAAATTAATATTTAAAGTGTAATAGATTTTTTACTCTATCGAGCTCCTCCTTGGTATTGTCTTCAAGCGCCCTAATATCCTCCATTGTAAGTCCGTGCCAGCGGTCTATCCAACAGAAAACTTGCCGATGGAAATTGGTAAAAAGACGCCTCTCAGCTTTTTGAATAAAGTTTTCAACACGTGTCTGCAAACCAAACCACTTAAATTCACATGTGACAAGCTTGTAACACGTCATCACAGGCGAAACATTATTTTTCCAGTCCTTGCCGACCAGCGGACCACGACCAGTTTTTTGCGATTTAAATTTCGTCGGATCCTCATCCTCTTTGTAATCCGCGCTTGCTATAGAATCATTAGCAATGTCTATATGAATAATTTCACGCATTTTTAATTTATCACCAGACAATTCGTGCACCTGTAACATTTGGTAAACATTTTTTTTTAAATATTTACACAAGTTTATTATGTAAGTGTGCAAATTAATTAGTCAATGTGAACATTGGACTTACATTATGTTGGTTACCAATATCACCAATATGAAATGATTCTATCATAATAATAAAATTATCTTTCATATATCCAGGATTCTAAAAATAAATGAGACAAAAGAAAGAAACACGAATCAAATTAAATAATTATTCAGATGTTTCATCAGATATTTTCGAATAGATTATTGTAATGATAATACGCACAGTAATAACTGTTTTGCAATATGGATACGCGTTCCATGCCTCCTCGTGAATTTCAAACGAATTCTTTGGTAAAAGTAAACGTATAAATGCCGGTACTTTGCTCGCCAAATGATAAATCTTATAAGTATATTGTCCAGACGAGTATTTTCCACCCAATAGTGGGTAGTCTGTGAATGGCTCGTTCTTCAATACCTCAATACCTTCACCACCACCAGTGTTATTTTTACTCGCCTCAGCCACAGAGAACAATTGAGCCACTTGATACTAGAAAAAAAAAAAAGAAAAAACATAAATAAATAAGAACAATTCCAAACAATGAGGAAAAAATTGAAAATTCGAAAGATATTTATACAAATTCAAAAAAAGTTACTATAAAAATTCCTTTTTTCATATTTTAATTATTGATAGTGCTGTAATATCACAGTTACCATCAATCGTAAAATATAATTGCACATTTACCGCTCTATTATTTAAACTAACTTGCATTTTTTTAATTTTTAAATTTTTTTTCCATTGTACTAAGAGATCAAATAAATTTAATTATACCGGAGTAAATATTGCATTGTCACTTATAAATTCCAAGTATTAATTGCAATTTTTTTTTCTCTCTCGTCTCATATGACATTAGCACGCAAAGTTTTTTTTAATAGCACCTCATTATTGTGTATCAATAACATATTCGAAAAACATGACGTACCTCCTCGACGGTAAGTGGCAGGGTGACACGGCTGTAACAGAAAGGAAAAAAAAAAACATATTAAAAATGGACATTTGATACTTAAAATCATTACAAAAAAAAAAGAAGAAAAAAAACACATTATTTCGGAAATTGCTGTTTTTTCGTCATTTTTTTTTCTTCTTCTTCTTCTTCTTCTTCATCATTATATGCATGCGTGTGTGGCCTTGTGTCAATTTTTACGGTGATATTCACCGACCTCATTCCCTAATCTTTCTTTGTATAATATCCAGTCATCGACATCGTCCTCGACGGCCACACACAACGTTTTAGTTACAAGTGATGACGGTCACGTTGGCAGATTGTCGGGCGCCAATTGTAAGTCAAACGAAAAATCGATAGCGCGCCCCGCATGAACAACAATTCAACCGGATGTCGCTTTTCTCATATATATACATATATATATATATATATTTTTTATGCCTCCCTCTATGCGCATATATTGTTTTTTCCTCTATTCCCTGATATATGTATCCATCTCTTCATTATTACCCACAACTCTATTTGCATCCCTTGATTATTCCGTATACACATATATATATATATGTATCTACTTGACACAGTTTGTACATTGAAAAAAAAAAATTAACAATCTCCTCCAACAATGAGATATAAAAGTGAGAATATGGGGGATTTAGATGGGGAAGCGATGACGAAAAAATAACCCCTACGACACATAGGCTCATTAAAAATTAACAATGATACATTTCGACATGGGATGCAGCTGTATTTCCATCTCACCCAACAGATTTCACACACGTACAATACTCAATTCAAGAGGAACGAAAAAAAAAAAAAAAAATATGTCAATTAAAATTGGAATAATGAAGCGGGTTGCAATGAAATACTGTTAAAATACGTAAAACCCCACGTCTCCCGCTCTTTCTCAAATTAATCATTTTAAATGAATTTATTCGGTATATCTATTTATCATTTTTATACATATATTTTTTTCTATGTACGGCGAGCGCTCTCTCTCTCTCTCTCTTCCTCTATATCAGTCGTTCAATTTCGTTTTTCTTGACACACACGACAACGTGTCGGTTGATTAGTCACACTCACAATTCTTTGATGAGCATTTTCAATCAGTGGATCACATGGACCGGATCAACGTTTAATTCTACTGCACTGTCTTCCGATCGTTTTTTCCTTTTTTTATTTTTCTTTTTCCTTCTCACGCTTATTTATTATTATTATTATTATTTTGTTAACAACCAAACGAAATATATTTGGCGAGAGGACACAATGCCGCACACACAACCCAACACCACCCTCGACCTTTGGTAAATTCGCACTGGCACGGCCTCGACTAGCTCGCTTTCATCTACCTCCGAGACCGCAGTGGCATGCACACTATCGCATACATTACACCCCGTGTACCGAGTACAATTGACACAAATCCCGGAAGCGTTATTGTATCTGACCCAACGTTCACTCAACAATACTCTACACTCCAACAATGCGCATTCATCTAGCACCAATGCAACGAATAATGAGATACGCAATAGCGATATGTGTACAGTGTGACACAATTATTTGCCTGTATTGTCCGCCCACCACGTTCACAAAACCTTAAAAATCATTTTTTTTCACACCCCCGCAATTGGACAACTGTCATGGCGTTTGGATGACGTCATGGTTTTATCATCAAATTGCTATTTTATTCCGCTAGAGTTTTTCAAATTTTTCCCGCGTCATCACAACCCTTCATATATATATATATTTTTGTCCCATCTATATTCACACGACAATTCGCTGTATTGGTAGATGTATGATAATAATAATATTATTGCTTATTTAAATATTTATTCATTATCGATGTTATTGCTATTAGACTTGTTAATTCAATCGTAATGCTATTTGTTTATTGTTTATTTTTGTTAATTGTGTTGCGCGCCACCGCCCATTCTATTATTGTAGGTGGAGTTGCGCGCGGGTGGCACCATTGTTTCAAAAATTTGAACGCTCTTTGTGTGGCAATCCTTATAACTGTGAGGAACCAATAGTAAATGTGCACCTGCAACATGAGTATACATTTCATATACTGTATATATGTATGTGGGGATTAATGGCGAGAGTGGGGAATGAATGTGTGGTTGAGAGAGAGAGAGGAGAGAAGTAAAGGGACGAAATACGAAAAAAAAAAAAAAAAAAAGGAGAACAGCATACAGCCGGAAATGGCGGAGCGTGATTGATTTCACAAAGTCCAATCGGTGATGAGTTGAACGTTGTGTCTCTGGGGAGTTGAAATTGTATATGAAATAATGTTGTTGACCACGTGGGAATTTTGTTCATTTGGGCTTTGTGCCAAGTGCAATATTAAATCAACATTGAATACAACAAATGACGTTGTGCTACGAGAATTATTCTATTGCTGACAGCGCGTTGGTTTTGGGGTTGCTGACACACGTATAGAAACAAGGCGTTTTCTTCCCCTTTGCATTTTTGTTCAACTGCAGCAAGACGACGTAAAGAGGGGAATAAAAAAATTGCACAAAGCAATTGAAAAATAAGCAATTGTGAAGCTAGTCGGTAAATTGATATATATACATATATATATAGATATAAATTTGTATATATATATATATATATGTATATATGCGTGTGCGTGTATATATATATATATATATATATATGCGCATGCGATGGATGATTAAATAGGAATATGATGATTCAAGAGTTGAAGAAATTGATGAGATACTTACGTCGTGGGAGAGTAGAAACATTTCGAGCGTCGAGGACTTTTTTTCATGGTGTATAAACGGTCGCGTCTACCTCAGTGCATACAGCGAAAGTGATAAAAAAGAGAGTGTTGTTATTAGATTGTTAATGTTATGATTTATAGAGAAAAGCCTGGTGAAAGAGAGAGTAAAAATATGATTGACAATGTTGTAAAAGTGTCAGATACTTGAGTTTGATACAATTGTCACTGTGTGATCATTTGCATTGTTACTATTTGGTTTTTCTTCACATTTTATTTATTATTATTATTATTATTTTTCGATAGATATTGAATTGTGTTTGTGCAATTTATGAATAGATGAAATTAAGTTGTTGCACATAATAAAATAATATTCAAATTCATTATGGATGAATGTATGTTGAATGATTTATTGGAGTGCTCGGTGTGTCTTGAAAGATTGGATACATCAAGCAAAGTTCTTCCTTGTCAACATACATTTTGTAAAAAATGTCTGGAGGAAATTGTGAGCACACATCGTGAATTGCGATGTCCCGAATGTCGTGTATTGGTTGACGTGAAGATCGATGATTTACCACCAAATGTTTTGCTCATGAGAATACTCGAGGGAATGAGAAATGCCACACCAAAAAGTGCAAAACCTCATGCAAGATCAATCATTGGACCTCAACGGCTTTTTGGTGGCAATCAAGTGACCCCTACACCATTTGTTACAACTAATATGCCACCAGTTGTCCTCGCAGTTGATCCAGCAAGACACGCTAATGCCTCTGCAAAGCAGGTGCACCTTCACAATCAACCGTATGGTCGCGCAATTTACGATTACATTTCCAAAGTCCCAGGGTGAATAATATTTTCATAATTTATTCAAAGTGTTAATGCTCAATGTCGTTAAATGTAATTGCAATTTTTTGAATTTTTATTTCAGCGACTTGAGTTTTAAAAAGGGTGATATTGTCGTGTTGCGAAAAAAAATCGATAACAATTGGTATTTTGGCGAGTGCGGAAATAATCATGGTGTATTTCCTCTATCCTATGTACAGGTAATTGATACAAACAAATTTCCCCAATATTCTTCTGAAAAAAAAGACAGAAAAATATATAAATGAAAAGTCATTTCAATTGAATAACCAACTGAATTATTTATTTCACAGGTGATGACTCCATTGCCACCTCACGTTCCCCAATGCAAAGCTCTATACGACTTTAGAATGACAAACGATGAGGAAGATGGCTGCCTAACATTCAATAAAGGCGAAGTAATAAGTGTAATACGAAGAGTCGATGAAAATTGGGCCGAAGGCAAACTTCTCGATCGTATCGGTATATTTCCATTGGCATTTGTTGAATTAAACAGCGTGGCGCGGGCTTTGATGAAACTATCAAGTAATGTTCAACCAGGACCGTCACGCGTAGCACCACCAACACCAACAAATGAGGAAACCACACCATTAATACCAACAGACCACTCGAGAAATGTCCAAACAACAAGTCAACCGCGACCACAAATTACACCAACTGCGGCACTTCCCGTCTCCGATTCAAGTTCTACGGCATCATCGGGTGGTAGTTCCACCACAACAACACCAAATACACCAAATAGCTCGAGCACATCGAGCAGTTCTAGCACAGCGCCAAGTAGTCCAAGCAGCCCAGCAATTTCACCACCAGCAGTAGGTGGACGACACAATATTAAACGTCACAGCTTTACAGCAATGAATACGGCGCATCATCCGCACGCACATCATCGACACAGCGCAGAAATTCTCAGTCCACCGGTAGATGGTGGAGTGAATGTAAGCAGTAACAATTCTGGCACAAGCAACGAGGCTTTTTCACCATCATCACAATCAAGTGGTCCTACACCCGAGCACAGTCTTCGTCATCGACGAAGTGGGAGCAGCGATCTTGTATTGGCACAACCGTCACCAAGTCTAGCGACATCAAACGCCACTGCCAATTTACCAGCAGCATACGTTGCACTTTATCCATATAAACCACAGAAAGCCGATGAACTTGAATTGCGTAAAGGTGGCATTTATATGGTGACTGAGCGTTGTCAAGACGGTTGGTTTAAAGGCACATCAAATCGTACACAGAAATGCGGAGTTTTTCCTGGTAATTATGTCGCACCAGCTAAATGTCAACGGGGAATATGTCGCGTTACTTCAACAACCGCGGTACATCCTACAGCAACTGTCACAACATCTCAAACAGCTACTGAGCCACGTATGACATTCACATATTCGAAAAATAAAGGCCCTGCACCACAGCCATACAGTCCACGATCTCTTCCACCGCCTGAATTGCCACCCCGAGCAGTCAGTCCTTCACCTGCTGTTTCTGCTTCGTGGCATGGTCAAGGACAGGGACAAAGCCCTCCACGTTTGTCTGAACAGGCGTCTGCCAATCCACTTGGACGAAGTCATAGTCTGGTTGCAGTCATGTCATCGAGTACCGGTGAGATGGTGAAATTATAAATATATGCTGGTGTTTCATTTGCATGACCATGGAGATTTATTTATTTTGTTTTTTGTAGCCTCACCAGGCAAAACTATGCTCTCCCCGCCGTCCACAATTGTTTCGCCGGCTGCAACAAGCTCCTCGGACATGAATCGAAGCCCAAATAATACACTGCGAGTGACTGGTGGTGTCACACCACCGCCAAATACTTCTGTGTCTGCCTCCACTGCCAAAACAAACGATAAATTAAAGGTTTCATTATTGCTCATATTTATTATTAATATATTTAGTGAAATAGTTGGTATTAAATGTTTACATTTTTCTTTCTTTTTTGTTCATTAGCCGAAGGAGAAGAAGGAAAAAGGAGTATCATTGATGCGTAGATTGACAAATATAAAAAAATCCAAATCTCCACCACCTGCAACTTATTCAATGGACAATCCTGTATTTGATGATGGGAATTTTGTCGCGTCCGTTGATGCAGTCCACGTACGGTAAGCTTAAAATTGATATTTTTTTTTGATTAACAAAGTGAATTGTCACAGCTTTTTTTTGTGTTTTGTGTTTTGTGTTTCTTTCATGCAATATTTTCCCCCTCACTCTATACATTGCATTATTCACAATTAGTTATTTTGTTTTGGTTTCTCACCATTGAAACATTAAATGCTAGCATTCATTATTTTTATTGTACTCATTTACTTGAAAAAATGAAAAAAGAAAAATCGAAAAAGAAGTGAGCAGAAACCGTTATATCTTTCAATTGCGGTGCAGAAGGTTCTACAAACTATTCCTTCCACAAATTATCAAGGTAATGTCTTGTTTTGTGTCTAATATATAAATACAATGTGGCGACGGTTGACGAGATCAGATCGGGATCTTGTCCGAGTCAATTGCTGCAGATTGGACCAAGCCAAGAAAATAATTCAATGATAATACCGAGCAATCACCATCGCGTGTATTCAGGCACTGTTCAAGGCACACTCACCACCTCACAGAGAGTTAAGCACAAGGAACGGCCCTCATTGCCGATTTCCTTTATCCAAAGGTTAGTTGAAACGCCACCAAAGTTTATCTTTTCGTTTTCAACCTCAACAGTAAAAAAAAAATCATATCATTAAAATACATACGCAGTAAAGATGTTATTCACTCACTTTTCATTTTGTATTCCATTTTGTTTTGTTGATATTGCGAAAGGTTTGACTGATTGATTATTATCAGGCTTTAAATTTTTATTATTAAGCTTCAATTTATACACAAATACATGAAAATGCATTTTGTATCATTTTTATTGTGACGTTTTTGCATGTAGATGGACTTAATGATACAAACAACCATGACATAGATAATTAAAAATGCACATAATTTTGCGCCTGAGCAAAAGCATGTTAAATTGTTTAATTAATTGATGTTGAACTGACAAAGTAAATATACATACATACATATATATATACATGTGTGTGTGTGTGTGTGTATGTTCATCTGTTTGGTATTTTTCTCAAACGAAAATCTCGATAAACTTTGAATCAGATCTGTGGAGAGCGGCGGTGGCGTCGTTGCCGCTGCGGCTGCTGCTAATCACCATCGTAAAAGTAATTCATTGGATGCTGGAATGGGTAAGCAGAACAAACAGCAACCAGCGACTCGTGAACGGTGAGTTTAACATGTTCTCATTTCCTTCATCTATTTTATATACATATATATATATATACATAAATAAACTGTAGCAATATTCATGGATATTTTATAGCGAAAGTTTATTTGCAACTTCATTTATCTTTCATGCAGATTTGAACGTGTAGCGAGATTTCGTTGTATCGTCCCTTATCCACCAAATAGCGAATTCGAATTGGAATTACGGGTCGGCGATATTATTTATGTACACAAAAAACGCGATGATGGATGGTATAAAGGTACACAACAGCGCACTGGACGTACTGGACTATTTCCCGCGAGTTTTGTCGAAGCTTTCTGAGACATAACGCACGGTCGTCTTGTCTTAGAGACTTGCATTTAAATCAAGTATATTTAAGAACAGACAACCTCATGATTTTAATTGATATATTTGTTTTTTCGTATTCTATGCCAGTGATGAAGAATTATTGTAAATGAATTGACACGTTTTCAAGTGAGTTTTGTAACTGCCATGGTGACTTGAACGGAGTATGCGAAAATATTGACTTGGAAAGTAAAAACAAAAGTGTCTGTATACTGAATTTTTGTGCAATGTCTGCAACTACTGCCATTAGTGTGATAGAAAAATGTATATATGTTTTTTTTTTTTCTTGCGATAATATGAGAGAAGCGTAACAGATCTGTGTAAAACTGAAATTTACATTATGATGATTGGCATATAGAATTGTAAAGTAATGAAATAATAAATATTTTTAATCAACTATTTAAAGATTAACCAGTGAAAAATGGAGAAGAATATTGAATAGTGGTGTACCAGTAACATTAATTTACATTAATGGTTACAATGCCATTTGTATAGCTTTATATTAAAATAACAAATAATCGCGTTAAACGTATTATTTGTCTACATAATTATTATATTATGATTGCGCTTTTGTAGATAGACTGATTTTTTTTTTATTGAAATTATTTTAAATCTTTTGACATTGACGTTTTTTGTTTCAATTTTTATTTTATTAATGATTAATGCAGCTGCCAATGCATTTGTAAAAATTTAATTATTTCATTTTTAGTATTAGAAATATTTTGTTTAATTAACAAAATTTAATTATGGATTAATGAAGATTATACAAGATGGTATAAAAATGTTTTTTATACCATTCATCGAACTGCTTTGTAGATGAAAATAAAACGAAATAATATGCACGTATGAATAAGCTATTATACGAATGTAAAATAAATGTTACTTGACCAATATTTATGGTTCATTCGTATATAAATTGACCGTGCTTCCCGTGTTCAATAAACAAATCAGTATTCCAATGGAAATATTTAATTGAGTACGCTTTCGACTGTAACAGTTAATCAGTCTCAATTGTATCACCACATATACTTTGCATTTTGTATTCCGAGTGTGCTATAATTTATTGAATGAATTGACAAATTGGGCTTTTGTTCCATTGCATTTTTGTCCGTTTATTTTTATTTAATTGGATTATTGTTTTTTTACTCTCTTTAAAATAATAAGAGACTGTTTACAATATACAATTTTTTTCTTTGTTACTAATTTATTTCTGCTGCATATGACAAGTATACTGCAAACTGCTCACAGCCTACATATTCAGCATTACACCAGCTACTTTTAATTTATTTATTTTTTCATACGTATATAAATACCCACATTATATTGCACATCTAAAGCGAAATATGTGTAGATGCATAAGCAACAAATTCTCGTTGTAAAGATAAAACAAAAATCAATTATGTAAATGTATTATATACTATTGTATGATTAATCGTTTGTCAAACGATCAGATGTACCTAAATCTTTCACACAAATTTTTATTATTTTATTGTATTTTATTTTTTATTATACAATTCACAACTAACTCAAAACCGATCGTACAATAAATGATATACTTTTAAGTGGAAGCGAATGGTCTCTTGGAATTTGAATGGTTGTATTCTGTGAATGATTTTACAAATAGACTTTATGATTATACATCACATACTCGAATAATAAAATTTGTGGAAAACAAAAATGGAGGACAATTCAAAGTAACTAATTAATTATCATGAGCGGAAATGTAAGTGCTCGAATTATCATAATGATAAAGTTGAATAGACTAATCTGCGTTTAGATAGGAATATATAAAACTAATAATAAATTAATAACAAAATGACAAAACAATATGGCTGTCGTACGAGTGTGTATGTGAAAATGAAAATTATCATTTCTGTTTATAAATATTGGATTATAGAGAGTTCGTGAGAGTCAATCGAGAGAGTTGATCGAATTTCGCACAAAAACTAATATGGATATTTAATGAAGAATTAACTAAAAAATAATAATTAAAACAAATATAATAAAATGATTGTAATTGAAATTGTACAAGGGAAACAACACGAATTTATCCTCGCACAATGTCACACACATTTTGATTGAGTGTTGTTAATTCTTCAATGTCTCACATACGAATTGTCACTTCGTGATATTTTAAAACTGCACTCGATGGCTTAACCATGAATCATTTTTTTTTTCCATTTTCACAAAAATATTTATATATACCGACCTCACGTCGCCCTTACAATTTTTGTATGAAATTAGAATTAATCGGTCACACATTATATTATAATGGATTGTAAATGAATATAGAGTCACATGGCGAAATGAAGATGAAGAAAATTGTGGAAGATGAAAATGATGAGCAAAATTAGTCTGGAATGTACTGTTTCTTCTATCATGAATTTTACTATAGACAAAAAATAAAAGTGAGAAATGAAAAATTCTCTTGGACCACCAATAATAAACTCGAATTTTATTTATTTCGAGTCGAGATAGATGGCCGTGTCCTAAAATCACTTATTGTAGTGACTAATACAGAATGTAACACGCCTTAACACATAAGATTACCACAATTTTACGTGTTTTACTCTGTAAAAGATGAGTGTGGGTTACTTCGATTAGTAATTGTAATTTATACCAAAAAGCAAAAACAAAAGAAAAAAAACAATACTAAAAATACATTTATTATTTACAAGGTCAATCAATGGTGCATTGGTAGTCCTCGATAGACTATTATCATTATACAGTCGTTAGTAATTATAAATTAATAATACATGACAAGTTTCAATTGAGCACAAATACTTTATCTATGTAATGTATTCTCTATTGATGTTAATGAAAATATCTCACTGCATCCATTAAAGTCATTCGATATCTACAATGAATATTACAATGAAATTATAAATACCGGGGGAAAAGCGCAGAAAAATAAATACTACACATTTTTCCTATGAATATTTATCACAAGTTTCTCTGTAATATTCAACTTGGAATAATTATCGCGAATTATTCTGCCCCAGGCACTACACAAGCATATACATCTCTTTATCAGATATTTTTATTTACATCAAATGTTCATCAAAGCATTTAAAATATTTCACAGTATCAGGAAAGAAAAAATAATGTTTGAACACCAATCTTAAATGCAAATTTTAATCTACAATTCTCTTTTCATATCTGTCTGTCCACCTGTCTCTCTCTCTCTCACACACACACACACACACACTTTTCCTCTCTAATGAACCAACCAATACGAATCTTTCTAAATGTTGTATTCCCAACGTAATATACATATGTAGTATTATCTAATATATTTAAATAATAAACAAAACGGATGTAATAAAAGAGGAGGCGAATGAGAGTAAATCGGTCTACTTTTTTTTTCTATTTATTTTTTAGGTATTATACAGTCATTTATATTTTATTATATCCTCATGAGCATGTGATATGTGTACGGGATATGAGAAAGAAAAAACGGATGTTCATACCTTGAATTTTAACTATTAACCAATCCATTATTGTGTGTCATATCACACGCAAACGTCCGTGCTACTTCACTTGGAATGTACACGCAATCTTTAAATGCAATTTGTCTCTAATAATAACCATTTAAACAATCAGCTGAGATAGGTTAATAGCTTTTAATTCCTTATATATTTATTATTTCACATCAATGTGCTATAACTGAATTCCACGTATTTATATTGACATACATATTTTTCTCATCGTGGATTAATGTTTCACAATGTTGATACATGATAAAAATCGCGCGACATTCAATTGCTTTATATTCAATATTTACATTGAGGAATTCTTTCGCATTGTGTCAACTGATTGGCGAATAACTGATAAAAAAAAAATGCTGTCGCGTGACAATCGTTTGATTATGACTTTCAATAATAGCTCGGCATAAATTGGCAAGAGCTATGTATACAATACATATGTTGCAATGAAATAATGAAATGTGGAATTTCATTAAATCCTTAAACTGTTTCAGCGAGGTATGAAATAATATTGCTTAGATTAGCGAAAGTGTTTATTTAATGAACCATATTAATTGTTAACTAGGTAATACAACAATAATCATAGGAACAAAAGTTCGTTATTCGAAGCTAATTGATAAAAGAAATAATTAAACGGAATTTTTTTATATTTTCTTTCACTCGTCATTATAACACTGCCTGTGATTTAGTCAATTAACATTTCGTTATTTCTCTGCGATATATGTAAGTGTATGCAACTTTTGTTTCATATACGTGGTGAATAAAATCAAAATGACATTGTCACCGGTATTTCACTAATATCCAATTATACATAATTGTATTTATACAATTTACAATATTGTTTATGCATGTTTTTCAAAGTTACTTTGACAAATGGACTATTTGAATATATATAACAGCACCAATATTGTACGATGAAATTCGTTGACATGACTGTATGACATTTGTGTAGGATTGGGCCTGTATAATTTGTTCATATACCACAGCTTATACATTTTATATATGTATAATGTATATGTATTGCACAATGATTTATATTATGCGAAAGCCCTGTACAGGGCTTACCACCAACCATACTATCAAGTTTATTTGTTGTCTGTTCTGACATTTGTCTTCATTAATTCAGCTGCTTCTGTAGTTATTTCTACATAGCCCACCATACAGTTGAATCAAAAATACACAGCTGATTATTGTCGGTGTTCCTCTGTATTATATACTTCCATACATTCATACACATATACAGGCATATAAATATACGTATTTGCAAATGGATAAATTGGCGTGCAATATATGTAGCACTTGCGCAGTTGTCTGATGGTGGTGGTACAGAGAGGATAGTCGTAAATTACAACGTCCATAGATAACAACAATATCTAGTGATTTTCATTGTAAACGTATCAGCACACTGTATTTTTTTTTTTTTTTTTGGGTTTGTTTTGATTTGATAACATTTTATATCAATACCTTGGTAATCAATAACACGAGCTATTCATCTGTACAACACGAGGCGAATTGTATGTGAATCAATTTCATACAATAGTTGGACTTTGACCACCCAAAATCCCGTATATTGTAACCATTTATTTTCTATATTGAAGAATGTTATTTATTAGTTTTTTTTTTTTCTATTTTTAATTTCCGATTGGATGGATGATTTGGTTATATACTGAAACAGTTCAAAGTCCATATTAAAGTTGAATAGTATACATATTTATAGTTTTAAGATTTTATCATAACTCAAATTGTCTAGTACAATGACACTTATTGTAGTAATTATATAAACTTCAACTGACACAATATTATTCCTCAATACCATCATATAATTTATATATATATATATATATAAATATATAGCTACCAATTATTTGATGTAACATAGTGTGTTGATAAACTTATAACTTTGAGCCAATAATAGATAATTTGACAAAACGATTTTTTTTTTTTTTTTGAAGACGTGTAAGCTTTTTTAACAGCTCAATAATATTTCCAACAGTTTGGTTATACGAGTGGTGTTAAAAATCAACTTTGGCAAAGATGTCTTCTGTGATGAGACAATTCATATTTACATTGGCAAAAAATCGTTTTGCTGCTATGCGGCAATCGCCATTGGCTGTAAAAAAACATAATTTGGTAAGAGAATATAAATTAAAAGGTTATTTTGTAATTTTTTCTCCTTCTCCATAATTTATATATCTGCAATAATATGTAATCATATTGTTTTAGCTGATGGGATTTGTCGCTTGTAGAATGGTGTCAACCCATCATGTAACAAAAAATATTGAAGTTACATGCCAGGATGATGAGATAAAAACATTGGCGAATTCTCGTGGTCCAGAGAATGCCAGAGATAGGCCATTGTTGGTTATACTTTCATGGCTATTTTCTAAAAGAAATCATGTACAAAAATTCGCGAATTTGTATCTGGAACAAGGCTTTGATGTTGTCACAGTGACTGTTACACCTTGGCAACTCATGTGGCCTGTGAAAGGCACCAGGGTGAATATATATTCTACATTGATGAATGAATTAATATTTTCAAGAAGAAAATGGATATTTTGATGGGGAATTATTTTTGTTCAACAGGTTGTAGCGCTGGATTTATTGAGTTTCTTGGACAAACATAAGAACTATCAACAAATAATGCTCCATGGATTTTCCATTGGTGGATATATGTGGGGCGAAGTGATTGGTTATATCCTGGAAGATCATAAAAAGTATAATCATGTGATTGAGCGAATTGTGGGACAAGTTTGGGATAGCGCAGCTGATGTCAGTGAGCTCTGTATCGGAACGTCACGTGCTGTATTCCCACACAATGACGTGATGCAGAAAGTTCTCGAAAAATATATGCAGTAATTTATTTGTTGTGACATAAATTCTTTGTTGAACACAAAGAATAATCAGAATATTGATTTGTCGGTATTGAGTTGAAGGTAATGAATCGAATTGTATTTTCAGGTATCATTTGAAAACTTTTCATGCACAAGCAACGCAATATTACATTCGATCAAGTCAACTGTTTCACACTAATATTGTGCGTTCGCCTGCATTATTTTTACTAAGTAATAACGATCCAATTGGAACAGTTCCAAGTAACATGAGTGTCCGTGATTCGTGGGATTCACTTGGTACAAAGGTGAATGAATAATTTTTATGAGTTATTTATGAAAATTTTTTTTCGCAAATGTGGCTATTTTTTGCGGCTTTCCTATTGAATGATATTTTACAGACTTATGTGAAAATATTTGAGCAGTCACCGCACGTCGGTCACTTTCGTAAATATCCAAAGGAATATGTAAACGAACTTTATACATTTATGGATAAGTTGAACATGATCAAGAATGAGGATAAAATTCGAGCTCGATTGCAAAATTGATAATTAAAACAATAAAATTAATAAATTGTAAGAATAAAATGGGATGAAACAATGATCGCTTTGGGATGATGTAAGTGATGTTGCGACTAAAAGCACATCAGCTCAAATATTGCAGCTATGAGCTCGAATATGATTGATTAATCACAACCATTATCATACTTATTTCATTATATTCATAAAAAATATATATATACATTTTTATACTTCAAATATATCATGATGTTTGATACACATATGAAAAAAAAAATGATGACATAGATAATATTGTGTGATATTTTAAAATATATCGGTTGAAAGACATATAATATTGTGTTACGTCTTTAAATTAGTCACCATCGTTTTCATTTACTTCAACATTTATTATTGTGTCATTTAACAATTTATTATTTATTTTTTTCTCCTTCTTCCTGTGCTTTTTCTTTGGCATAAGAATTTCATCAATCTCTTCAGGCGTTTTTCCCTCCATTATGAGCTTCTTTCTTTTATTAATCATTTTTTTCTCATAAAAATCGGTTTCATCTAATTTTATTTCCGCCTCACGTTTTGTCACCGATATTTGTGTAAATATCGTAACTATTTCTTTGTCTGAATGGACAAAAACAAATACAAAATTGTATTATATTAGAATAATTGATAAATTTGACGTTTGCTCTTTTGCATTAATTTTTTTACACTTACCATCAACTTTAAACTCAGTCAGCTTCGTTCCAACTGCCTCCTCGATCGCGTGCAATAATTTTATATCATACTGCGTAATTAAACTTATTGCCATTCCACCTCTGCCCGCTCTTGCAGTTCTACCCACCCTGTGAATATATTCCTTGGGAACATTGGGAATTGAGTGATTAACAACGAGTTCAACTAATGGAATATCTAAACCTCTCGCAGCTACATCAGTTGCAATTAATATTTTGGTATGATTTGATTTAAATTTACTCAATGCGGCCAACCGCTCGCGTTGCTTTATCATTGCGTGCAGAGCAACATTTTCAAATCCAAGCTCGTTCAAAGTCATCGATAAAAGCTGACACGATTTACATGTATCAGTAAAAATCATAATTGAACCATTTTCATTTATGCTACTCCTAAACGTTCGGATAACCTCAACGAGTGATGCATCGCGTGCGTCTCTTGGACACAATACATATTGTTGATTCAATTCCTTAACTGTAGCTGTGCCACACTCGTCTTTTGCTTCATATTCAAACACCGTATTCGATGCAATTTTTTTTATTTGCTCCAGTGTATCTGTAATGGTTGCACTAAATAAAAGCGATTGTCGTTTTTTTGGTAATGCCGCAAAAATTATTTTAATTTGTTGGTCAAAGTGACCGCCAAGCAGTCGATCGGCTTCATCCAAAACGAGAAATTTTATTTTGTCCAATGTGAATGTATCACAACTTTCTAAATGATCGGCTAAACGTCCTGGTGTGGATACAACAATGTGCGGACGTTTGGATAATTCTTGTGCTTGAATCATCATATCCATACCGCCCACAATAACGCATTTTTTTAAATTTATTGATTGCCCTATAGCGGAAAATTGTTCAGCAATCTGTAAAATGTAAATGGAATAATTCATTCATAAAGTTTGTGTTGTTTTATAGATTATTATTTATTATCTTACTTGAAAGGCCAATTCCCTGGTTGGTGTGAGCACCAGGGCGAATATACCGTAAGGATCTTCGCATAGTTTCTGCAAAATTGGCAATGCAAATGCCAATGTTTTTCCACTTCCTGTTTTTGCACAGCCTATGCAATCATCGCCGGCTAAAATTCTTGGAATGCAATTTTGTTGGATTGGTGTAGGTTGTTTTAAACCTGAAATTATTCATAATGGCTGGAGAATATTCTTAAGCTATGTACATATTACTATATACATACATGAATAAATGATTCATTTACCCATACTGTTACATTGTTTTACAATCCACGAATTTAGATTTAAATCATAAAAACTTTTTATATCTTTATTTTCTGTCATTGCTAATAATTGTATAGTCTATTCACAATCAGTCACATGTGTAGTGAGTGTTGGAATCCTATTTGAGGTTATGTCTCCCATGTTATATACCCATCTGTTTGATATTGGCGCGAATTTTTTAAAGCCCCTCGCTCGCACACATATTATCGATCGTGTGAATTAAAGGGATAGCACATAAAAGCATACATAATATTATTTGAGTTCGTTTATTGTGATATCCTAATTCATAAAAAATAATAATGACAATGTATTCTCCTTCGTTTATCATCATATGTTATGCAATTATAACATGATTCATATTGTGGTACATAACCAAATAACGAAAATTGCGATTTATAATCATTCTGAACGTGCGGCTTTAAACAATCATTAATTACATTTGCACAGATTTAAATTCGCCGAATTTTTACTATGTTGATTAGCTATTATCAATATTTCTTTTTTGTTCTATCACTTTCGCGTCAGTGTATTTCAATTTCATATTACTTGACAGATAAATATAACAACAAAAAGCCATCATAAATGTATATCTTTACATTATTTCGATAAAATGAATGATGAATGTAAGTTACTTAAGTTTTTTTAAATTAATAACGATAATACACATTCGAAGAGAAAAAAGAAATGAACATGTATATAATAATAACAATTAAAAAATTTGTATAATGGCAGTGATGGGGAAAAAAAAAAAAAAATAAAACTACCGCGACGATTAAACAATAAGTCGAATTTGCTAAACGATATATTGTTCAGCGACATAATGGACTTTTCCATTGATTTCCTTTTTATCTAATCATGCCCGCACTCCAAAACAATTTGATTAATGAATAGAAAAAGAAAAAAAAAAACAAAAAATATAGGAACGATATTAAAAGTGAAAATTGGAACGTTAGAAAATAACTTCCAATATTTTTTTTCAACGCCGCACATTAATAAGAAGTTGAATTTCTTTGTAATCAATAGATTTTTCATTTGCCAACTCTTATGCCAATGTATATATAAAACATAAACAATAATATGTATACTGTATTTATGTATTTGTCAGTGTGAAAATTCTAAGCAACTATTTTGGCAAAAAACGCATCAGATACTCGTTTATTTTGAACTTTCTAAGTATTCCATAATCTCTAGAGCGTTCTCAATTGACAAATACTCCCATAACATTAGGAAAAAAAAAACGCAAAATAATTATAATAGTCATAATAAATAAGTTAATTAATTCATTTACGACTTTCCATGACCAAAATATCGTGAATTTTCTACAGTACTTCTTCTTTTTTACTTTGCAATATCGAAAATCAAAACTATTACATGGTAATAGTAATAGTATATATCACAAACGTTATTTTTTTTTTGTTGTTTTTTTTTCTTTTTCTTTATCAGAAGGAGCGAGCACGATTGTCAAACTCCCAAGAAAACATTCATCTACATACTATTATGATTATAGCTTGTAAGGTCTAATACAATATCATTTTTACATCGCACATCGCCGGATTAATTTGTGTTATTTCTTTGTTTTTTTTTTTGTATTTTTTTCTTTTCCATTATTTCATTAATAATATTTATATGTCTATATAATTATGTGATTAATTAGCGCGATTGCACAGGCGAAGGAAGATTCATGTTTAATCATTAGCATGGACTTTAAATTCAAAATGTCCTAATGCAAATACATATTTTTGTTTTGTTTTGCAAATTTTTATTTATTATTTTTTTTTTTTCTTTACTTTTGCTTCTTTTGTTTAATTTTTCGTCACGAATGCATGTTTCATTCGACAATTGCAATTATTAACGAGATCACTCAGCTATTTATTATTGACACATCAACGTTTGTTTGGTTAATTTTATTTAAATTTCATTTTTCTTTTTATTTATTTATTTTTTTTTGCGACAAAATGAGAAAGCCAACATTTGAAAACAGATTAAACATTCAAACTCTTTAATAATTCGTCAAAATTCATAATAGTTCATTTGCGTTATGCAACATCTCAAAGTGAGATACTTGGATAGAGAGTGAAAGAGAAGAAGAGAGACGTGAGAGATATACACACACATTTTTAAACGTATCCTTTATATAATCATTCCTTCCCCTATAATTGCGACACAAAAGTTCGCGGTGCTTTGTTTTTTTTTTGTTATTATTATTAAATACACTCGTGAAAATAGTTTAAATGTTTACGAGTGCTATATGTACAACTTTATTTTTTTTTGTTTATTTTCAATCCTTTTTTTTTCAGATTTTCATCTCGTCGTTTAATACGACAAATTACTCAATACCATCACTAACTAATTGATTTCATATTAATACTATTATACATACATTGTTTGAGTGTATAATTTTTTTTGTTTGTCGGTTTGAATTGTTCATCTGCTCGAAATAATGTTTGCATATGTGTACACACATATATATACAATTATGTATATGTTTGTGTGATTGTGGATGTGTGTAGGTATATATGGACCGTTTGCGAACGCAAAATTGAATCGACTTTTCGACTTTCATATTTTTATTGTTTGTTGAAATATTGAAAATGAATGATTGCAACAAATATTCAACTTTTTTCATGTTCTCGACAATTTTGAGGTGTTCAATTGCCAATGAAAAGGTCACACGGGATACACATTAAATGGAACAGTGAGTTGAAATTAATGAAAATTTCTACATTCGCATATGCGACAATTCACTTATACATAAATCAATCAATCAATCCATTTAATTTTATAATATATAATTAATTAAGCGCGCGTTATAATTGCAATCGTTAAGAATGCGGTAGGTCAATAGTGTGTGTTTCATTGCCAAAGATCAGACGCAGTCTCTTCATTGGCGGTGGCGGTGGATCTAATATTATTTCATGTCGTTTATGTCGCCTCTCGCGATCACGTGTCTTGTGTTTTTTCTTACGTCTCGAACTGTCATCAACGCCCTCAACTCGTAACACTTCATATTCCGGCTCGTAACTATCTTCACTTAGACTTGTCCCTGATTCCACAACATCGTCCAACACCGGCGAACGTTTCATTCGCAATGTTAACTTTAGTCTACCACTAGGACGCTCAGGTGTTTTTGGACATTCACGAAAGTGCGGTTCACTGTGCCACTGATATTCTGGCAATGCTACTGAATGTTTACGTGAACTATTATTATTCACCTTGGCACTGGTTTCACACACATTGTCAGTATTCATCAATGGTTTGATTGGTTTTAATGATGGCCACGGTTCCTCCGCGACAAGAACTGGTGGATCAACTTTGTTTATAAATTCACCGAAAGAATCGTCGAGTCTAGCATCAACATTGTCAATTGCTCGATTCTCATGTTTATTTCGTCTAATCACCGATGTCATTTCAAGATCCTCCAAATTACTCTCCTTTTCATTGAATTCATAAATATCACCTTGGATACCGGAATCATCATCAGTTCCACCAACAACCGATGCAGCCGTGTCGGCCGCCGCCTCAGCAGCAGCGATTTTTTGTCGATCTTTCTTTGAGCTTCTTGTTAATCGTCCATTAGCTTTTGCTATTTTATTACTACTACTTTTTCTCGTACGCCGCTCCTTTTCGTCCGCTGTTGTTGCTGTTACTTTGGCCTTTCGCGATTTTTTACCGCTACTCCGACCACCACCACGTTTATTTCTTCGTCGTGAATGTGAACTGGATTTTTCAACTATTTCGTTATTGTCTACCGCCTCGAATGATCTTTTCAATGTAAAACTTCGTGTGTCTTCAGATTTTTGACGATTAAAGTGATCGTTCCATTCATCCAAATCCACACTTGAATTGAATGATTTAATAATTCCATTATCACTGTAATCAGTATCAGATCTTTGAATATCGTCATTAGTCTCCTCTTTATTTGCATTTTCACACAATGAATTATTAATGCTATTATCGACAATTCTCGTTCGTTCATCAACAAATTGTTGGTTATTGCTTGTGTCACTTGTCATTTCTGTCCTTGCATCCGTCGGAATATCAATAGAATTAAATTTTTCATTTGACAATTCTTCCATCAATGCAACTGGTGTTTTGGCCGTGGTCGTTGATAAAAATTCCGCTTGATTTTCGCCCACAATTACCTCATCATAATTTGTTTTTCGTGGCGTTTCACCGTGTGCTGGCGATTTTCTGTGTTCAATATCACGTGAATCGCTCGGTGATTGCAATGATTTACGTCCTTTTGACATTAAACTTAATGATGTTGGATTATGCCAATGTCCAATATTGCATTTTTCTTCCAACACACCTGGAGGCGACAATGTCCTTTCAATCAAATTATTGCATTTTTTATCCAATGTAGGCAATACAACTGGAAGATGATGAGCATTATTAATTGCCACTTGATGATTTTCATTATTTATAGTGGAATCGTCACAATATTCTTCATTATCATTCCCATCTATTGACAATATTGGACATGTCCGATGTTGCTTTGATACACGAGTAATATTATCATTAGAATTGTCATGAATACACAATGTGCCCATTGGATTTTCCTTTGATTCTTCATCCAAACGTTCCATTGTTACACGATCATAACTATCCTTGCACTGATGATTTGTTGCATTGTCTGTCATGTCACAATTGCTACTATCGACAAGATGAATCATTGAATGTTCATCAACACTCGCACGATTACGTTTTGTTTCTGTTCTTTTTTGCAGTCTTGACGCTCGCAAACTCTGACCATTTTTAATATTTCCATTTTTATTATTATTATTATTATTATTACTATTATTGTTACTATTGTTATTATTAATATTACTATTACTATTATTATTATTATTATTATTAATGTTGCTCTCATTCTTGGTTGGCTGGTGTTTATTGCGGAGACTTCTTGTGCCGGGACCGATTATTGGGGATGGATGAGATCTTGGAGCTTGTAATGATGAATTAGTTGTTGTATTAGTTGTATCATCAGGTATTGTCGGTTGTACAATATCAGAGAAACGGCAGCCCTGAGCGATCAATAATTCAGCATCGTATTTAGTTAAACCTTTGCGTCGTAATTCTTTTATGCTTAATGATTGTGGTGCAATTGCGGCATTGTCAACGAGCATTGCATTTCTCTCACTCAATGTGGCGTCGGATTGCTGTTTATTAGCCGCGGTTAATGGTTGCTGTCGGTGTTTCGTACGATTAATACGATTATCAGTTTCTCTCAAGCGATATCCTATAAGAAAAAAATGCAGGAAAGAGAAAATTAATTGCATATTAATTTTAGTTTTGGTGATTTAGATTGAAATAAAGTGGTAGCAATACGGTAATAATTTTACCTGTCGACAATTCGTCACCGGGTTTCTGACTGGCAAAGGCGCCAGTTCCACGGCGTTCGCATGTCTCGCATTCACAATAACAATTACCATCGCCAAAAAAATCCTCACCGTAGAAACACGTGATTTCCTCGCCTATTTCAATGTCACGCAGTACTTTAACACATGCAGTGTCACGTCCAGTCGCGACAAATTTGCAATTCGCACGACAATCGTGATTTATATATGCCGCAGGACCCAACCAAAGTTGAGCACAATTTTTGCGACAACTAAACATTACAGAGAAATCATTTTTGCCTGGATGCAACAGTGCGGCTTCCTCTTTCTCGCTCAATTCAGCTATACAACCAACCAGACATGGAATTTTATCATGCTTCAACCACTTGCGTGTCGCACAAATTTTCGCACCTTTTTGACCCTCAAGCGAATACCTGTAGCATGGCTCAATTGCAAAACCCGAATCTTTGTCAAATACTCGTAGATAACGATAAACATGTTTTTGCAAATTTATTTGTTGTTGTTTGGATTTTGTGTGTGGCAACCGTGCGCCCCAGTCGCCGCCCATCAGCTTTTTATACGTTTTCTCGTAATTTTGATTTTGAATAAAATCGGTGGTGATTTTACGAAGCTCATCTTTATTCGCCTTCAATGGTCGATATCTGCAAGTTTTTTTTGTCACGTGAAAAAAAGCATGAAAAATAAATATATTGAACAATAGTAAAATATACAATAGAGTCCAAAGAGGTTAGGAAATGAAATTCTTTTTGTTTCTATTTTTTATGTTTAACTCGATTTCTTTTGCATCAAGTATAATTAATTGAAAGACCTGATGTTCATTTTATGAGTGACAAAACCCAAATATGGGTCAAGCACAATTGAAGTGGCAAGGTCATCATTGTCACAGAGTTCCTTGGGCGTCATGCCGCCGGTACCATTGCTCACACCACCACCGTTTGGCTGCATTTTATTTCCTACCGACCCTCCCAATCTCCTCTCCTGCTTCCGAGCTGCAGCCGACCCCTGAACTGATAAACAATCCACCACCATTCTGCAACCGTTACCCGCTCACTGAAACATCATTTACATTCGAAAATATTTACACTATTATTATTATCACTATTATTTACATGACTTGAATACACATTTTGAATAATTAAATCTTTTTAACATATTGCGCATGTAATTATCACTTGTATCTTTACCAGTGTTGTAGATTATATACATAAATATATACGACTTATGTTGATATAAAAATCAACGATTAATCGTGCCAAAATTGTTTATTATCAACACGTCAATGGAATTGAAATAAAAAAAAAAACGCACCTGTATTTTTTGTTTTTCAGTGGTGACAAAAGCGAGTGTGAGATAATGTGAGATTCGACGCTGCAGCATTTATTTAATTCTAAACAAATAACGAAGTCATTTAAACATTATATATATAATGTACCTAAACAATTTGACAATTGTTCAATGAAAACGAATTAAACGCCCAAAAATACATTTCATTGACACGGTATTGCAATTAATTTAATATTTAATTGTCGTGTTTGAGCATACCATGTTGTACTAGTATATACTTATTTTAACCCCAGTGCGATGATGGTGTGATAATTATTTTTATAATTAATAATAATGGGGCGAAAAGGAAGGCGACAAAAAAAAAGAGAGGAAAAATGAAAAAAAAAAAAAATGAAAAAAAAGATGATCTTTTCGCATGACATTTGATTGGCGAGTCAACTGGTGAGAACATTGATTGAGTCCATAATCAAATGATTACTATTAATGTGGAGCCATTGATAATTTTGAAACTGGCAGTTTTTTTTATAAATTTGACAATTGAATAACGGTAAGACTGACACAGCCGCAACCATGTCCCAAAAATGCTAATGGCTGCTGACGATATTGTGGCAAAATAGTGTGTTACTAACAAACAGTAATTTTGGACAATTGTGATGGCGTCGTTATGCAAATATCTAATGAACCAATAGCTCATTATGTTGGGATAACACGACTCACCATAAAGTGCCGCTCCTCAAAGAGGAGCTCCCACATTTTGTCGTTGATTCCAGAATTTTTTGGGGCGCAAAGAGGACGCGTTCCGATCTATCATGGCAGATTGACCGCAACACGCACTCTCTTTCCAACCATCAACCACACACAATTCTTTTTAATATTCACCCAACAACACTGCAATACACGAAAATACCAAACACTATTAATCGCTCTATTTTCAATTTGTATTCATTCACTTTACAACGTATTATATTTATTTAATATACAAAAATGTGTATGCAATGTATTGAGAAACTACACGGGGATCGCGTACGTCATGGCCCGTGGGTGCTTATATTGAACATGCCGATCTGGGGATTTTTGTTTCACAGTACATTTTTCATTTTTAATACTTCCAATATACTCGTCGTACCCTCCATAATTCCTCTATATATATATTGTACATTGTATCAAGAAGAAAATTCAATACTATAAAAAAATATTGAATCGATGCACCTGTTATTCATGATAATTCACTGGATAATTCGTGTCACTTGCATATATACCCGTGACTACATATGTAGATAGATACATATGATTATTCGATAATTATATCTAGAGAATATATTTTTCGTGTATTTTATCCTGTATGGAGATATTGTTACTTATTCGAGTAGTGGCAACGCTGTGTTTCTATGACAACTGTTTTTTCGCGTACCTCCGAAATTGTTCGTTGCTTGGCAACTAATGTCTCGCGTCAAAATGGCGTCACCCCATTAATATTCAATATTGTATTCACTTCATTTATTTATACGTGCAAAGTTCCCTGTGTATTTTTGGAGGTTATCGAAATCTTTTAATCAGTCAAACATGTGAATAGGTTAACATATGATTGATATCGATATAGCAGTTGTATAAAATTGGATAAAAATTTGCTATCTATTATTTGACCATGAACATTCACGCCATCTATATAATTAGTATCTAATATATTATTGTAAAAGATATTAAAAGTGATATATGCATGTATGTATTGTCGATAATATACGGTGGGGTTCAGTACAGTGCTGTTTATTGAAATAGCAGTACGAATATATAGTGTTGTACTTGATATATTATATATGGTATTCTGACAGACGCACGTGGTCATTGTGCACATTCGCTATAATTTGTATTGTTTTTCGCGTTATTTATTATTTTTTTTTCTCAATAGCAATCTTTGTTTCATTAGAGAATAATTGAAAATGGCTCTTGAAGCTCTTGGAAATTCAATGGATAATTTAAAATATTTGAAATCAGGATTCATTGATTTCTGCGCTGGATCTTTAGGTTGTTATCAATCGTTATCAATTTTTTTCTAATCAAAAAAATTTAAGATAATGAATTATTATTTTATATGTATGATGTGTATGTAAGATACTTGCAATTAATAATGTATATTTTTTGTCAATTGTAGGTGGAGTAGCACTCGTTTATGTTGGACAGCCGTTGGACACTATTAAAGTTAAAATGCAAACTTTTCCGAATTTATATCGTGGAATGAGCGATTGCTTTATGAAAACTTTAAAGAGTGAGGGTTTCTCTAGAGGACTGTATGCTGGAACAATACCAGCTGTAGTTGCCAATGTAGCTGAGAATTCAGTTCTTTTTGCTGCTTACGGTGGATGCCAAAGTGCAATTGTTCATATTACCGGTGGGGTATTAATTATTTTTCAATTGGAACATGAATTCATTTTTCATCTTCGGTGTCAATTGATAAATAAATAATATTTTTTTAGGAAAACAATCGGTTAAAGAATTGAATACATTTGGCAATGCTTCAGCTGGATTTTTTGCTGCATTTTTTTCTTCATTAACTCTCTGTCCCACAGAATTAATTAAATGTCGATTGCAAGCCATGAAAGAAGTACAAATGTCACAAACAATTATAACAGTAAGATGATGTTAATTGGTATTGTTTATTATTTTTTGTTATTTATTGTAATTTTGAAATTTATTTATTTTATTTTTGTAATGAATTTTACAGCAGCGTATCGGCCCATGGGGTCTAACTAAACAAATTGTCCGTGAAAATGGAGTTGCGGGATTGTTTCGCGGACTGACATCGACAATAGCACGTGAAATGCCAGGTTATTTCTTTTTTTTCGGTAGTTATGAAGCGACACGTGAGCTATTGTCAGAGCCGGGACAGAGTCGAGATGATATTGGATGGCTAAAAACTATGGCGGCTGGTGCTGTCGGTGGAAGTGTACTTTGGCTAGTAATTTTTCCCGCTGATGTTGTCAAGAGTCGAATTCAGGTAAAAATAATTGCAGCATTTTATCATTAATTTCTAGTAATTAATCATTTTTCATGCCAATATTTTCAGGTACAAAATTTGAAGAAACCGGCGTTAGAAATTATGAAAGAAATTGTGCGAACGGAGGGTGCTGGTGCACTTTATAATGGATTGAAACCAACGTTAATACGGACAATACCTGCTACTGCAACACTCTTTGTTGCATATGAGTATACGAAAAAATTATTAACCTCTTTCATAGGGGATTGATATTAGAAAAAAATAAATTACTGTTTATTTTATTATTACTATTTTTTTTTTTTTTTCATGATTTCATATCAACGAATGCATCGAATAAAAATGAAAAATTGAATTGACGCTGGTCGTCTCTTTACTGATTCAAATTAAACATTTACGTGAGTTGAATTTCCGCATATATAAAATTTACTTATTTCAATTATTTTTCTCACAATTACAGTTAAATATTTCATTTCATCTCATTTTTTGACACATCTTTCCACTATTAGTTTTCGTAAATACATCATTTTGTCGTCAGAAGTCTTCAATTTGATCCATGCATAGTAAGGTAACTGGAGACAATGAAAAAAATCCATGAAAATAATACTAATAATTAATTACACCCAAATTACTGCAATTAAAATATAAATTTTGTTTATCATTAAAATATTAGTGTTTTATTACTTACAACAATTGGTGTGTAACCAATTTTTTCGAGCAATCGCAATTTTGCATTGAATGTACCACATGTGGTGGAACTTCCACGGAATATGTGATTATACGATGCAAAAACAAGAGAGAACCATTTATGCCCTTCAGGAATCTTTGGTGCATATTTAATTGCGTTCACTGGTAAATCCGATATAAATTGTTGAGGTGGAACAAAATTATTTTCACTATCTATACAAAATACAACATCAGTTCTCTGACAATGTGGCAACAATTGTTGATACACAAAGCTATCCGCTCCTGTAATTTTTTTCACATAACTCATAATATCGATCATTGATTTGTGATGCGGCGGAATTCGAACATCTGGACTTTCTTCAGTTACTGTCACCGTGCTGTATTTCTGCGATCAACAAAATGGAATTATTAATATAGATTGGCTAAAACACTGCGGGAAATTAATTTACCTTGGATAAATGGTTGTGTATTTGCGATGGTAAAGTTGGTCCTTCATAGTCAGGCACTTCAATCTCCAATGCAATTGAGAGCGATAAAAACTCCTGTCCAATAATACATTGATTAGTTTTGTACACGTCCTGTAAATACTTAGGACTCAATACTTTCTGAATAATATCTAATGGATAAAGGCCAACCCACGATAAATACATCAATGAAGTGCTCAAAGCTCTATGAAATCTATTAAAACAAATGAACAAAGATAGCAAAAAAAGAACATTTTAAATAAATATTAAAATTTCAATTGGATATGAATACAAACAAAATATTATTCTACATTTGCAACTCAGATGTCCTCACAGGATTCCTCAGTTCATTGATAATAAGTTCATAGTGTGGTAATTCCTTGGGAAAATTGAATATTGCGAGAATAAAAAGCATCCGTTCCAAATCTTTCAATCTTGCATTCGGTATAAACGTCTTCAATCTAATATAAAGTCATTGATTGTTTGTTTGTATTGAAAAATGATAAATTTCATTGATGTACCATAAGAATGATATTGAAATACCTGTTGACAATTTCATTCAAAATATGTTTTTCATGTACTAAAATTGTGGCAGTCGCATTTGCAGCATGTAAAATACAAAGTGAAGTGGATGTAGGTATTCTCGATGCAAAAGCTCGAAGGAATCTCCTGAATATGTTAGGGTCATTTAATCCTAGACTGTATCTACATAAATACAACACAAATATTTCATTAAACTAATATGCAACTGTAACAAATAGTTTTTGAAATTTAACAGCTAATGGATAAATCATTTTATCCATTGATTGGAAATTAATAGTGTTACCTTACTACTTTAAATATACCGGTAATTGTTATATCTCCCATCTTATCTATATCGGCAATGCATTTCTCAATTATTTTATTGAGCAGTTCAGGATTTCTTATGGGGGTTTGGGTTTTAAAAAAAGCTAGAGATATAATTCCAAGTTCATTTGCATCAAATTCATCGATAATTGACTCGAGAGCATATTCCAACTCGTACACATTGATATTGCTCCGTCTTACGATATTAAACAGAAACATATAATGTATGTAATTGGCAGGTGAGAGTTTTCTCGGTTTTGATCCAAGTTTCTTTATGGCGCCATTGAGAAATCTCGAATGTCGCGGTTGTCTGAGATGATATATTAAATCACACGACATCAAAATTTCATCAATACTGAAATCTTGCATTCTCTGACATAATGAATGATCTATTGCTTGTTTTAGCTTATCAAATGTTACGGGTTTTATTTGATCTTTCAGAGGAAACCACAGCTCAGCATATCTCATCATGTCCCATAATTGATCGTCCGTTAAATCGCAAACATATTTTGCCAGAAGCTCGAACAATGTTGAGTGCAACTGATCCGATGGGTCCAGTGAATTTAATCGAGCATGGCATGACAACGTTTTGAAATCATCTAAAAGTTCTGTTACATTAAATTCCTCATATTTTTTTGCCAAAATTTCATCCACCACATTGTTTGGTATATCATTCTGTGGATTTAATAATTTCACCACAGTTTTATTATACTTCTCTGAATTCTGCAACAGACTATATATATATCCATTTTCTGTTACTCGTGGATTTTGTTGATTGTTCAATATATCATTACGATCATTGTCCACATCACTTTTTTCATTTACAGATAAATTTGAGTGTAATTGAACTGTATAAACAGATGATAATGTATTCTTTCGTAAATTAGTAAGGTTGTGTTTTGTATGATAGTACGCAACATTGAGGTTAAGTTTGCGAAAATAATTGTTTCGATGTAATGCCGCACAGGTCACACGCGTGCGATCATTCAATAAGAATCGTAATCGTCTTGCAAACATGATTTGTATCATTTTATATAATTATAACATTATTAAATTGTTTATAAGTACTATTAAAAATCTTTACAAAACTGTGCAAGTGTTGTTTCCAACTGAACAAATGGAGACACCACGTGAGAAAGTCGGGATTGATGATTACTGATGCGACTTATATATATATATATATATATAATAGTGAACTTGACTACCTCTGTCGGTAAAGAGCAACTAAATTCAAGGCCCGCGGCAACAGAAAATAACAAGAATAATAATGAATTTATTTATATCTTGTATATCACTCTATATACTCTGAGTCAAATTTTTTTTTTTACGTTAAATGAGGAATAGTTTTCAGATAAATGTAAATATGAACAAACTCCTTGAATTGAAGGGTTATTATATTTGAATTTCTGTTATCGAGCTGGTCGTTGAGGGCCAGCTCTAGGCAGTAACTATTCAGATTAACCGAACAGCTCTAGCCAGTTTCACAAAAGAGTCTGCGAGGTACGCAGACGATATTCTGTCCAGAGGACAGGTCGACCGGATGTAGGAGCGCTAGCGTGAGCGGTCAGCTCATCACGGCCTGGAGATGAATTCTAGAATTTAGATATCCATCCCATCTGAGTCGGGCGCAGTGCGCAGCGACCCCGATGGATTTAGGGAATTTCTTAGAAACGTCCCATTATCATTTTCGAAAGGCTATAGACCTGACGAATATGTTGTGATCCGAAGATGCTCCACTCTAAGAGCGATGCAATTTTATTACCTTTGAAACTATTTACTGCTATCGAGAAATGTGAATCATCTATTGGTAGACTTGAAACTAAAAATACGAATATAAGCACAAAGCACACTTGATGATGCAGAATACATTTAGCATAGAATAAAATACAGAGATTTTTAATAAATTACATGGATGGATGTATGTATGTATGTGTGCATATATAAATTAATTAAATAATTTGTAAGAGTATTGGAGTGAAATTATACATGTGTATGATGAGTTAATAACTGTGGATAGTTGAGTTAAAATAAGGGGGGATAAGTGAGTGCTATATACATATATTGTATAGTGCCAGATGTTGGAAACATTGGGATCTCTATTGGCAACACGAATGTTACCATCTGTAAATATATAACATACCTATAAGAAAACTTTTGGCCCAGTTAAATGTATTAACAATACAAGTTATCAATTGTTACTTATGTTTTGCAATATAAAAAAATATTTAAGGATAAATAAATTGTATTTATTCATGCTGGGTCTCGAAATTGTGGATACGATGAATCTATAAAATTTTTCAAATGCATATTTTACTTTTATGTACTTTAATTCAATGAAATTTCACGAATTTTTGAGTTAATCAACATTATCCAATATACAAATTAAATATTTTCACAATCATCTATTTTTATATTCATCAATTAAATTCAAACTTTCGCGCCTCTATACCGTACAATATCGGTCGATAACACAGACGATAAATGTATTGTATATAGTCATTGTCATCGTGACTAAAGCCCCGTACAGTGGTGCCACCATTACGTGATATTTGTTTGATGAGTGTGTCGCAAAATAAAGTGTTGTAAAAAGCACAGACAGGCAGCGTGTTAGAGCAATATCGTGAATTCGTGTTACGCGACAATACACTCGTCTCATTTTGTCATTAATATTAACACGTAAGTTCATCATTCATTCGGCTACAAAAAAAAAATAAAATAATAATAATTGTGTTTGAATAATTCGAGTATTTTGTCATATCGCAATTGGCCAATTTCGCCAAAATCTATGTACGTGTTATATTAATTTACAAATTTTGTACGCGTGAAAAGAAGCAAAAAAAAAAAGTGTACGGTTATATCGTGGTGATTGCCGGCTCCGAATGATCCGCCCACTAAATAAAACACGCGTTTCAAGCGTTTTAGACGAGGAATTATTGACAGGAGGTACGACAATTGAGTTCCAAAGTGATCCAGACGACGATTCATCATCAATTTCGTCACAGGACAGGATGGACGGGTGAGACTGTACCCGAGGAGTAATTTATCGACAACAAGTTGAGAGTGCGAGGGAGAGAGAGAGAGAGAGAGAGAGAGAGAGTATGTGCATATGCATATGTGTGAGAATGAATAATTGTGTGGTTCGACATCAGAGAGAAATAGAGAGAATATAAAAATGTTTTACAAACAAATATAAACAATAAACGTATATATATAATTGCCGATTATTTATAGAATTTTTATTATAAACATCAATGGCGAAATAATATAAATGAAATTATGTACAAGATGTAGGAATTATATATATATATATATATATATATATATATA
>CAJUYH010000585.1:36943-59424 GCA_910591685.1 Galerucella tenella
TATATATATATATATATTTCTAAATAATTGGAATATGAGGAGTATCTTTCGTGAATATTGTCATTTAGTCACAGTATAATATAATGAAGTGAATGAAATAAAATGAAAAAAATGTCAAACACAGAAAAGAACAAAAAAAAGAAATAACAATAAAATGTTTTTCAACATCTAAATGACATTTAATGGAAATACCGAACAGCAAAGACTCTATTCACCAACAATTTTAAATCTGTTTTCTGGGAACCCTAAAAAAAAAAAAATAAATAAATGAGATAGCAAATATATATATATATATGTAGACATATATAATACACGTATATGGAGGGATAAAACACATTTTTTATTTTTTTTCTTTTGGTGTAGGGATTGCGAGGTTGAGGCTTCCTGTCTAGGGATTAGTCAAGAATTATACGGATGATATCTGTCGCAAATTTTTCACTTTACCCTCATCTCTCTCCTTCTATACCACTTGCTCACATTTTATCTCAAATAATGATAATAATAATATAATACCATTGTTAAATAATTACTTGAGAGTTTGGTGGTCACTTTAATTGCTTCTCTTTTTTGTTTTGCCATTTCTCTATCACTCCCATTCTCTCCCACAATTACCGTTAATTCGTCTATCCCAGGACTAATTTAATTTTACATTCGCAAACATCTACATATATATATATATATACATATTATCTATAGAAGACACGTGGTGCCTGTTGGTCGTAAAATTGATGAGCTTTGACGACGAGTCGCGTGGCAAATCGATTGATCGTATCAACATAGTGCGATTGTACACACAAATATATATATATATATATATATATATATATATAGACAGTGAGGAAACGGTAGTGGTTTAATGGGTTTGTATACGTTTGTCGCACTAGGATCAAACGGAATATCACATTATGGTGTGGTTCAATATAAATATATGTGTATATATATACAGAGTCCGTTTCACTGTGATGATATCTATCAGGTGATAAATAATTTCTATTATGGCAGACATTTTGTTGCGTCTTCTATAAACTTTCATCAATTTTTTATTATACAATATACGTATAAAATGTAAAAGAGACAATTTTAATTTGTATTTTATAATTTAATGTTTACTGTGTATATGTTTGTTACAGCTATATGCGTATGTATATACACGTATATAATAATGATAATAATGATAATTTGTATACGTCAAATACTGGTAAAAGGATGCTGTGTTGTGCGTTGCTTGAGAAGCGACGAGAGAATTCGTAACATCCGCCAAGTTGCCTACGGCTAATCTGTCCTTGACGTCCATACTATACATGCATTATTATATGTAGATATACGTGTGTGTATTATATATATATATATATATATATATGTACATGCATACATGCGGTGCACTTGCGTATCGCTTCATTCGCTTCTTTTTCGCCTAAAGCCACCTTCTAGTTTTACGCTCGTTCACATACATATATACATACATCTATAAATTGTATATATATTCCATTTTCTAGTTATGTATATTTTATATATATATATATATATTTATATTTTGCTTATCCTATTTCATTTTTATTTTACTTGTTTTATACTCATCACTTGCACAATCCACCGATGATTTTGCTTTTAACATTTAATATTTCGTTGAGATTAAAGTTAAAAATGTTTCTTTTCAATAATGGAAGCGATACAGCTATACAATTTGTTGATGAAACGTATGGCACAAGTTCCCGTTGCCTTTATATTCACATTTCTATACCAATTATTTTTTTTTTTTATTCATTTTCTTCTTTATAATTTCCCTTATTCTTGGTTTTATCATTTACAATTTATAATTTTCGAGGGGAGGGGGTTTATCTCTCAATAATTGTTTTAGATTTGCCTGTTGTTTTTCATTCTTCAATTTTTTTATTGGTTTGTATCAGTTGGGATACAAACTAATAAAAATATTTAATACTATATTCGCGGGATATAGTCTACGGTAACGGTGAGAATATTTTTTAGTTTTGCAATTTTTCATCTCTGTTTTTGCGGGTGAAGGGAATTTTTTTGTTTTTTGTTTATTTTTTTATTTTTTATTGTTTAATTGAATATCGCTAACAGAGAGAGAAATTCATCCTATTATTTATAACGCACTCGATTGAAAGCAAACGAATAGATGTAAAATATTTTTGTAAAAGTATTGTTTCAACTTTTCCTTTTTTTTTTGTCTTTGTCTCTCTCTCTCTCTCTCTCTCTTCCTCTCTCCCTCACTCCCGCATGAATATTATCCACAGCAATACTCGTGTCAGTTATTATATTTAATTGAAAACCCGAACCACAAACCAGCCCACATGTACACAACCGAACTTTATTTATCCTCATTTTTCCTGCTACATCTCCTATTTCCATTATACTCTATGTTTAACCGTGATATACATCATTAATTTGCATCCGTAATGCAGAAAAGTTATGGCCCGACTCATTAGCGAGATTATTGAGCGTTGAAGCGCGTGCGAACGATCCCATTCACGCCAACCTATATTCAATTTTAAACTTAAATAAAGAATTGTACAATTGTCTATAATACAATTATATTAAAAAATTTCATGCTATTCATTCGACGAATTAATAAAAACAAATGCAAAAAAAAAAGATGAGAAACATACACACACCCACGTACATTGTAGAGTAATAAAATATTACTCAGTATAATTTTCTGTATTATATCAATATAAAATATATTAATAATAACATAGAAATGATTTGAGAAATTTATGAGAGACGGAAACAGAGAAGTGTAGCGTATAGAAGCAATTTGGTCCGTGACGAAATTAGTTGTATATGACGTGTGCGTATATGAGGTCCTGTAAACTACTCGTGCATGCATGCATTAGATCGGTAGTCAAGCATCCAAGCTATATTCAAGCTTGCCCATAGCAGTCAGGTGCTTAATAACCGGTTAATTGAACTGTCCGATATATTGGCAACAACAGTGGTAGTGGTTTATGTATACATATACATATATATATGTATATATGTATGAGTATATATGGCCTATAACCACCCACATTATCCCCCTTTACTCTTGATCAATCGTACCTAACAGCGCAATGACATGCTTGAAAACTGTTTCATCCCAAGGAATATGTATCATCAATACCTACCGCATATACATTTCAATTATCAATATACTTCACTGTATGCTAACATATAGACACATACGCCTGGGAAAATGTAATCATTAGTACACTTATAAATTAAGCCTTAGGTTAATTTAATTTTCCATTAGTCTCAACTTATATTTAGACATCAAATCATAAATATGAATTTAATGGCTATGCGTCAAAGAATATATATTTATATCTATACATCATTGATTCATATCAACACGGCTATAATGTTTAATAATAATAATGGTGATAATGATGATGATGACGATTTATCGGCAATGAATTGATCATTTAATATTTTAGTGATGTGATGAATAATTTAATGCACCATAAATATCAATATATTCAATTTTAATGATGATAATTGTCAATAATAATTTTTTTTTCATGAATTTTGAACAAATTGTTATAGATATATATTTTTGTTTGTAGTCATATTCAATTAGTGTTTATCCTTTTTTTTTTTATTGTGTTGCAAATGGGACAATTGACTATTGCTAACAGCTGTGGTGGATGTTTTGCAATTGAAGAATTCCATGTGTGTATATGAAACGCATGATTGGTACACAACTGACTGTAACTTCCAAGCACCTCCTATACCAGTCGTTAAGCTTCATGTATTCTCCCTCATCTCCTTTATTCAACATATATCTATAATACATGTATGTGCGTGTGTGTGAATGTGTAGGATATACTCACATACAAATACCGTTGGACAGAGTGTGTAGTTCACTCTGCGTAGCGGCCTCACCGCAATCTCTTACCGGTAACAACTTCCCTTGTCCTTTCTGCCAGTGTATTCTCTTACAAATGACGCAGTGTAGGGCTTGATGTGCGTTATCGTTATCACAACCAGCCAGCTATGATGGTACTTAAACTCATCCAATATATAGTCATTTATTCTCAACTTTATTAATCATATTTATTTTTTTTTTCTCCCATTCTTTCTTAATGATTTTGTTGTTGTCTATTTTTTGTTTTAATTTGTTCTTTTCGATTTTTTTTTTTTTTGCGTTTGCATTTAATAAATTATTATTCATGATGATTTATTGTTACAATTAGAATTATTTTATTGTGTGAGATGGAGTAAGTGGAAATAATTTAAAATAGAACTTTGGGATTACAAATGTTTATTGCCTTTTTTTCTCTTCTATCTCCATTTCTCGTTAACATTATTCCCAACAATAATACTCATATTCGTTATATTATTTTATAAAGAAAAAAAAAATATAAATACATAAATATTTATACGCCCAAATTTATTGTAAATTAACCATTGCTATATATATATATATAATTTTTTTTTTAATTTATCTGTAATCGATCCTGTATGTGAATATTTTGCTGAATGAGATACAGCTTTGAAAAGGTGGCTTTCAATGGAGTAAAATCATAACCAGGTTGTCGTCTATAGATATTTGTATGTACATGAGTATTGAATGTTAAAATCTTATCAGTATGGCACAAATATAGTTGGTACTGTTAGAGTATGTATATGATGTTTATAGGACAGAGAACAAGAGTGAATGTGAGAAAGTGAATGAACAAAAGAGTAAAAGAAAAAGACACAATGAATATACAATGAAAAATATATAGTTAAATATGTATATATATATATATATATATTTATTACAATGTTGCACATGAATGAATTTTCATGTAAATCATTTACCATATTGAATAAATATATATATATATATAACAATAATATATAAAATCTTGAAAATATCAAATAAATATTGCCAAAAAAGAAAAGAAAATAAGATGAAATTATTGTAATTATATTACTCATACTCAATCCAATTCGCATTCCTAAATAATAAATATCGTTAATATATATATTTTTTTTTTAACATTATGATATCAATCCTGTAGATATGAAGTAACGATAATAATTGTTATTTTCTCCCAATCTTTTTTTTCTCATAAAAGTGAAAAGTAGTGAAGTAAATAAATAAATTTAGTATTACATATTTGAGAGTGATGGAGTATGACAGTAGATATATATATATTTATTTTACGTTCTATTAATGGTGAAATATGGAAATGCACAAGTGGAAGAGGAGAAAATACAGAAATGTAAGAGATAATGAGGGATTATATGATTCTTGTTGAATTCAGGATACATTTTGTCTACTTGATATGCATTTCATGTTTTATATTATATACCAATACATGTACACTTGCGTTGTGCATAGGTTATCGGTGTGCAATAAGGGTGGTGAATCATTCGCCACCCGTTATGTATAAGGGAGCAAATAGAGCGAGACAGTACCGAAGAAATATTAATATTCATGATGAAATGCGCGAACAAGCATATCCTGCGATTCTACAATTTAACTGTATCACAGAATTGCGGCTATGCTATTGGAGCTGAGGGAGGAATTGAAGGAGAAAAAGAAGAGGAATAAGAAGGCGGAAAGAAGAGGACTGTCATATACGTTCCAATGACTCTGTCGTTCATCGTGACTCTTTGCATTGACAAACAAAAAAATATATAGTATTAGTTTTGCTCTTAAACTGGCTCTCTTTCTCTCATCTTCCACTTTATCTCATTCTCTCTGTCTGTCTGTCTGTCTGTCTGTCTGTCTGTCTGCCTGTTTGTCTGCTCTTCTCTCTCCCCCCTCTTCATCTCTTTTTCTCTCTTGCTATTTCAATTTTTCTATTACTCTTATTCGTTTCATCTTTATTTATTTATATTCCTTGCATTATATTGTAATTTATTTATTTTATTAATTTTTTTTCTTATCTCTTGTTGATGTGATATTATTTGCAATTGATATTTTACTCATGGCGTTATCTTGTAGATATTATTCTCTCTTATATATGTTGTAAATCTCTATCTAACTCTTTTCTTTTCTATTTACTTTACAGAAATACTCTACACAGCGGGCATAAGGTACGACGACAATTTGCACGGTTTCCTTTTTACCTTTTTTTACTTATATATATATATATATGTATATATATGTATATTTGACTTTTGGAAAATCGTTTTAAAATTTTCACTCCAATTTTTTTTTTATCCTGTGTATCTTATTGTTACAGAAGTTTTTATTGCGAATATTTCATGTCAATTATTTCATATTCCATTTTTAAATAGTGAGTGAAAACATTTTATTTTTTCTCTTTTTGATAGAGGCATTTTTTTTTTTGTTATTGCTGTTATTTTTTCTGACCTAAACCCACTCTGAGTATTTTCACTTCAACCTTGCATTTTTATTTAACATTTTATCTACGCCTGGCGCTCTCATATATATATATATATATATATACATGAATTTGCTCTTATGTCTTCATTTTGGTTCCTACTTTCTGCCGCAATATGAAATTAATCTACATCTTCAACAATCTGGTGCAGTTGCGAGAGTAGATAGTCACCCCGTGGAATAGAAAAAAAAAAAAAACGAAAAATAAAAACCAGAAGAAAGAGAGAAAAAAAGGAGGGAGAAAGAAAATGTAAGAAAAAAAAAAGCAAAACTAACAAAAATATACAAGAATAAATTTAAATTAAACATGAACCGCCTTTCCAACTTGAATAAAAATAAAGACACATATTGGATTTGACAGTGATACTTCTTGCGTAAAAATATATAAATAAGCTTTGTAAAGCTTTTACGTGTCACAATTTAACAATTGTTTATTATTATTATTATTGTTTTTTTTTTCTTCAATTTTTTTATTTTTCAAATTCTACCATCATTGCACAACAAATTATTGTATCGTCGCGTGTATTTAACAATTATTTATCAACATCCACATCATCCTCAGCAAATACATTTACGTAAGTAAAAAAAATAAATTTTCCACATAAATAATAACAATAGCAATAATAATTTCGATATTATAATCATACTATTATCATCAATATTATACCCAATACTAATGCAGTGAAAATTCAAAATACATACGAAATTCATGGTATATACATGGGGGCACGTGTAATTATTAAGGTATTATGTATAAGAGAATAATGATGAGGCGATATATAAACGTATATTGATGTAACATAGCGAAATGGATGCAAACCGATATACGATACATTATGTTTTGGTTTTGCTATTGTGAACCGCACACTCTGATGGTTGATCCATCCATGAAGGCCGTGTATACCCATCGCTAGTGATGCGCCTGATCCTTTCTGGAAACATGAAGACCAGCGGATATCCGGATATTGTGGCAACGCGGACCCGATCCGTCTAAATCTGAAATTCAAATTGACCAAACCCACGTCTACCGTCTGTGTCGCTGTTGCATCCTTTATCTATAACTATATATATATGTAGACACGTGTAGTGCGTTTTATACGTAGAGAGGTTTTAGCTTGTATCAACTGTAGTAGCCGGCGGATGAACATCAGAGATAGAGGTGAAAAGCGAAGAGATAGAGACAAAGTAAAAGAGGGAATAGTTTGATATAGGCACTTAAAATATGCAGAGTAAAATACGGTTCAAAGGGCCACCACGCGAGAAAAGCTGAATGTGAAAAGGGGGGGAAGGGGGGGGGGGGGGGGGTAGGGTTGCAAGAGGATGAGGACGCGAAGCCGACCACGTTTTCCAGGCTCTCGCGGTTAATCCAAAGAGCTTGATCCCTTCACGCCTTTGCACAAGGAATATTGGAACAAACGTTTGCCATTCACAGTAGTTGCATGCAACACCACCAACTCCATACGTATACACTGTGTATTAACACTTTTGAATTCATATACAGCCGTGAGCCACTCAATAATTCGATTTAATAAAATTACATCGCTGTAAATTTTTAACAAGTACATTATATTTATTGAAATTCACATAAAATAACGAAAATAATTGGAATAAAATTTCGAATACGTCAATAGTGATTTTTTTTTTTTTCATTCAATTCATTTATAGGGATATCGTTATATTTTTTTATCCACTTGCTCGATCCTTTGATTGATGCTTAGGCATACGGTAGACAGAATACCGTGCGTATTACGTTTGTATATATATATATAGACACTGGTATAATTTAGGTCAGTTCGCGTTGTGACAGGAGAGAGGATGGTGAAGATACAAGCCTGGGATGATCCTCAATAGACAACAATAGTCATTAGCGCATTGAATGTATATATAGTAGAGTCAATGATGTCCGGTCCAGTGGACAAACTCCGTTCATCTGCATCTCAACAAAGGCACACACAGGCCTGGTCTCGCTCTTCCTTCCCAACAGCTGTGACCAACTCTATCTGTCTCACTCACTTATCCTCCCACTCACGTCTCGATCACTCACTCACCACTGTGCGGTTGATGTGTGGTTTCGTCCTATCCATTTCTGAAAGCATCGAAATTATATAACATTGTGTATATCGCACATATATATAGCCATCAAGTCCTAAATATATATATGTATATACTGATATTGTGTCTAACATGTCAAATTTTAGATTGTGAATTCTCTTGAAAATTAATTGTTCAATGGTGAACCAGTGAAATGTAAAATAGTTGCAAAATAATTTGCCATGTTGATAGTCAAAGTAACATATTCATATTACTCGATATGACCAAGTTGATTTACATATGGCTTTTTGCATCCAAGACAAACAATCTCAGTGGAAAATTACCCTCTCATCTTATGCGATATACTGCTCATTTATCTTTTTAGTATGTACTTATATGCATTTGTATTCTCAAATATTTAAGTTATATAGGTATATATAGTGAAATTCCGCGTGTGGAAAGTCTGTTGGCAGGTGTGGAAAGCAGTAAAATGAGAATGGGAGAGAGAGAGAGAGAGAGAAAATTTGAAGCGAAGAAAAAGATGAAAATAGGTAGAAGCAAATGGGAAAGATGAGGAAAGAGAAAGATGAGAGTGGAGGTTAAGTAGTATAGTAGAGAGAAAATGTCGGTGGATGACGTCGTTCTTACGTAAAATGAAAGCCTAAAATAGAGAAAAGTGTGTTGATATATATATATATATATATATATATATATATATATATATATATATATATGTATGTATATATGTACAAGAACAAACGACACGGGGTTTAATAAGCTGCGAAGCTCAATTTTCTACAGGTTCACATAGAGCCTCAAGGCAAATAATGTCACATACCGCGAGAACTCCTCCGTGATCGCTTTGAATTCACAAAGCGCAGGAGTAACACAACAAAAAAGAAGAGGAGGGGGGAAAAAAATGAATAGGAAATGATGTACGCTCGCACACTATTAAAATACAAATACGTCACAACAAATCTTGTGGCATGTTCCCCCCCTTTTTTTTTTTTTTTTTTTTTTTTTATTATAAAAATCCCTTCAAGTATTACTGGAGTACACTTCACATCAATTCATTCTTTTTCCTCTCTTATTATTATTATTCTTTATCACTGAGAATTGAATATAAAATTTTATTTATATATTGATGTTTTTTCATTAATAAAATGTACATGATCATTTTATTATCTGTGTAATTACAATGATATATTATTTTACATCGATGAATAGATGAATGTTATGAGTGTGGGGTGATGCAAGTGATTAGTTGCGCTTGCAAGTGTGAAAAAAGTGATTTGGGGGTAGCAATAATAATATATGAAAAATATATGAGAAAATGTGATTGTAACACGCAACAATATTAGATATAGATAGGTGTATATGCAAGTATATGCTGAGAAAAATATTATGATGCGCAGTTTCATATTTATTATTGTCCCTTCTACACCGCACATTCATTGTATATATATATATATATATCTCCATCAGTTGATGGCGAAATAGGCGTATCCGGGTTGGTGGACAGGTCGTTAATACTCTGCCGTCGAATCCGCATTGATCCATTTGGTACAAGTCAGCGGATTTTCAGACCATAAAAAAAAAAAAAGGAAAGGAAAAAAAATAAATACATAAAATGAAATAAAAAGAGAAGAGGCTAGACTCTATTTGCGTTGAACCATCCATCTCTTTGAGACTTTGAAAAGAGGTTAGATCTATATATATATATATATATAAGCGTACAATCATATATATATGTGTGTAAAATATATACACACTTATTCGAATTTGCAAACGGGTATTGCGACGGGAGTGGAAGTGATAAATCGATGTGGGATCGTGTACGTTTCAAACCATTTACTAGTGAGATTTCTAAGGACTTGAAGAAGGCACCACTCGTTTTCTCCCGTTTCAAAATCGCATCCCGCAGGGAATAAAGGTGTATATATAAATATATATATATATATTAACCCGTCATGTATATTTGTATATGTTATAGTTTAAGGCGAAAGTCCCATCGTATTAACTCTTGGCAGTTTTCGGGTCGTGGCGCGCACGTGAAGATTCTCCAAGGAGTGATTAATGCGCAACCCACCCTCACGTGGGGGAATTGTACGAGTAACCTTATTGTTGCCATGTCTCGGCCTGCACCTTTTTCCCTACTCCTATATACCACTTTCCATAACAGTCTAATAGATACAAATGTATACGCAAATCTTGCGCGCTTTTCCAACTACTATATAATTACCCTTTAAAGCCGCGTGGATCTCGTGTCGTCGTTGTCAACTACACCAGACATTTATAATCTCCTGCACTTTTGTGTACTGCTATATACAAACACACACACACACACATAGTATAAATATACATATATACCGGTAATATGCGCGCCATATTGTTCTTTGTTTGCATAAAAGAACTTTATTTTCATTCCGGAAGAGATGCTAGAGAGAAAAAAAAATCGAAAAAAAAAAAAAAAATATTAGAAAGACAGAATTGAGTGACAGACTTTTAAGAGAGTTGTTTCATTTCTTTCTTTCTTTCCTTCCTTTTTTTCTTTTTTTTTTTTTCTGTTTACTATGTTTGTGTCTTTTCTCTATTTCAAATTAATTTTCCGCTGCGTAATAAAGTTTCCATTATTCTTTTGTACACAATATTAATACGAATTAATTTCACGAGAATTATAAGAAAAAGAGAGGATGAATGAATGCTGGTGATCTCATCTACCTTTTCGACATTAAATAAAACAACGTGAAACTAATACCAACATTCTCTACTATATACTGCTCGTTCTCTCTCTTTCTCCGTTCCCACAATATAATACGTATTAAATTATACCTTGAATTCATTTTATTCACTACGAGAATTTCATTGCACTGATGTTATTATACATAAGAATAAATATATTTGCTCACGCCTGACTAATTCACCATGCGAATATAATCCACCCACTTTGGTGCACAAAACGACAGGGAAATTCCGTGTGCTCGCTCGCCCTCCTATTCAACATATACATCTCCATTCGACTCTATTAGGTATACAAGCATGTAGGTGTACGAATTAAAGCGCCCTACGTTGAATTCTCTGGGTCGAGTCGCACAACTGAATACTATTCGCGTTGAAAAATACAAACACACTGGCGGATATGCGTTATTCCAGCTTGAAATATATATGTATATATATATATATATATACGCATATATATGTTGAGTGTCCAACTGTGCGCACACAGTATTCATAGAGAATATGTTATACGCTGGACTTTGGCTTTGATGTGGACGGTATATTCGCTGGGGGATTATATGCTTCTGTGTATGGTTCACTTGTATATTTCGCCACTACTGGATACTTATACGTGGAGTAGAAGCATTAGTAGACACTGCGCCATTGCTCTCGTCTACTGTACAATAATGTCAGCGTAATATGCGTATATGTGCGTATATCATTTTGAATACATAAAAGTGAGTGAACTAGAGGATTATCCAAATATATATATATATATAGTTGCTTTTTGTACGCTTTTGTATGTATATCAGTAGTCAATGTTGAGTTCATGAGATGAAACTCACGAGGTCACTGCTCAAACAAAACAAGAAAAAATACAAAAGAGAAAAATAATGAATGGCAAGTTTCTCTATTTTCGCGAGTTTTTACTTTTCATTGCTGTCCTTTTTATTTTTTATGTCATTATACTTTGTATATGGTGATATTGAGCGATGTAATTTAAACGGAAATGAGATAAAATGTTTATTGAATTTTTACATTTGATATTTGCTATGTATATTGTCAAGAGAATCTCTCTTCATTTGACACCAGTGCGCAATCAGGAGTTCCTGACCGGATCAAGCCAGCATTGCCAATACAGCCGCTTGATCGCACTCAAAGCGCGGTTGAGGGAATCACCACAGACTACCGCTGTCCATAGAGAGTTACAAAGGGAATCCCTAACCGTGTTAGAATAGCCCTAGTCCCACCATGAGGCTTCGGGCTGTCTAGTGGGTTTTCAATCGGTCGATGCAGCAGCATTATATTGCCATGCACACAGCACTCCGCGAACATTTCTCAATTCATGATGCCACCAAGTTCCTACCAAATACGATGATAACTTTGTTAACGCTCTGTCTTTCTATTTCTCGCTTGTACATCATCCAACTCGCTCTATCTTCTACACCACTGCTATCTCAATTCGTGCGCATGCGGTATATGTCAATGACGTTCATTCTTTCGCGTAAACTCTACAGCATCAGCTAAAATATAGATATATTTACGTAGGTGGTCACATTGAAGTGTAACGTTGAAATGGGTGTGTTTGAACGTAATGAATTTTCGTTGGCAGATTGTTTGACAAAGGCTCACTCTTGCTCCCTCTCACTTGCTCTTGTTCTCATTTTCATTCTCTCCACAAATATCTTTGTCTATATATATATATATACACATATATACATATATATATATATATATATAGTAAGCTGAGATTGATATACGTGCAAGTTGGTGGTTTTCAGATGAGGTTAGATGGGGGAAATTCGTGGGGGCAGGGTAAGGTGCGAGAAGGTGCATGGTTCTCTCGTGGTTCCTCTTGGTGGTTTGAGCAACGTCAGTAACGTGCAACCATCTAAACTACAGTTGCGGCGGCAAACTTATTGATTTTCAATGTTGCAAAAATAATTATTATTCATGTTTAATATATTTTGACATTTAACAATTCAAGTTACTGTATATAATATACTGATGTTTAATATATTTGAAATCGAAATCATTTTAATATATCAATAATTGATGGCCGTTCGTTGAATATTAACACTATTATCATCATCCTTATCATCATTATCATGGCTATTATTGTTGTTGATAGAGGTTAGTACTGAATTGCGTTTCGCTTTGCTTTCAGACAGTGCATAATTCAATGGTCACACGGGAATGATGATAAAAAATTTATTGTATAAACTGGTAGTGGTGATAGTGGTGGGATGGCGTCAATATATAAAGTTAGATATTATTTAGATTTGGTCGTTTGCTTACTCCGCTTCTGCTACTACATACCATGGATACAACTCATAATCCTTTGGCCACCAGGTTAAATCCACGGATTTGAATTTGTCGAGTGGGGAAGAGATGAGGCTTTACCTACATTATTTATTAGATATATACCAAGCCGGATGGTGAGTGTATATGCATATATATATGTATATATATATAGGTATGGAGGCAGAGAGGTCGCTGCCACGTGCACATATTCATGTTTGCGCACGTTTGCATATATGTGTGGACTGTGAAATCCCAATGTTGGACGTGGCAACGAGATGCTATTAGTATATACACATGATGGTGTTACACGTCGACTATATATTGTGAAGTAACGGCTTGACGTCAAAATGTGCATGCACCAAATTCGCTGAATAAAGTCACCCGCGACTATGGTTCATGTTCTCTCTTTCAAACTCTTTCTCATTTTTCCCCTCTTCTTCTTTCTCTTATTTCCACTTTTACGTTTACATTTTTCTTATTGCTACATGTGATTTATCATAAATAATTTACTCGTCATATTATTCATCAGTATAAAATTATAAAAATTTTTACATTCAATTGTGGTAACAATATTTTCTTGAAAAATATTCATGTATTTTTTCATCGAGGAATTTTCAACGATTTTTTTTATTCTTTTCTTCTATTTTTACTTGCTTATACGTATCAACAATTTTCATCGTTACATTCCTCGTATCAACATCATAAGTCTGAACATAGTGTTTGCTTCGTGTCGTTACCATTCGTTCGGTTGTTTTCACTCTCTCTCTCTTCTCTTCAGCTGTCTAGCAAAGAGAAATGCGCAACAGACAATACTGAAGTCGTCCATTTTGCTCATTCAATCTCTCTCTCTCTCTCTCTCTCTCTCGATACTTCGCGTGCATAGTTTCCCGTCAGAATTGTGACGAGATACGAAACAAAAGAAGAAAAAAAAGGATAAATATAGATATATGTTAAGTAGTGGTTGTGCTCAAGGCAGTTGTAATGTCAGTGTATGATACTCGATTTCCGGGAGAAGAAATTTTCTCTCAACATTTTTCACATACCTGCTGGTAAAGTCATATGAAAATATAATACAAAAGCCAATAGCAGACTTTTCATACCGCATATCCGTATTGCATTTATTTTTGTATCTCACTGGACAGTTATATGTTAATATATCACATAAAAAATATCGCAATTTTGTTATTTGATTTGTTAAATGTAAAGAAAGAATACAAATGTAAAATACAAACAGAATGTAAAATTCATCAATTAACTTCATTTTTGGATGGGGTTTGCGTTGTAAATGTGATCATGCATGAAATACCTGTGTGTGTTTGTTGTATATTGAAAATATTCGCGTATAAATACAAATATACATTGGAAAATGCAACGGATGATACAAACGAAAAGCAATGAAATGTCTGAATTCACTCGTATACGTATGATTTAAATACATATGTGTGTGTATATAGTTTTGCCGCAAATACACAGAGTCACGCGGACAATCTCGTTGTTTTGTCGCTTGCCACCACACTCATATACATATATATATATATTCACATATATATGCTCAATTCAACTCATGTAAATTTGAACGTTGCGCATCAAAAAACTCTCTCGTTGAATTCATTTCCATTGCATCATCACCAGCGCACACTCGCCCATCGTGTTCTGTTCAGTGACAATATTTCAAACCGGAAAAGATGTCGATGCAGGCGCGCACACACGGCACACTTGTTCCCTCAATGTTGATTGTCCAATTTTGTGGTTACAAAACAAACGACCGTATTCAATTATTGACAAACATTAAAACCTATAATAGTCATTTCCAAGTTGAATATTTAAATTAAATATATGTGTATATATATATATATATATATTCATTAAATTTGTATAAATATAAAATAAAATGGATTTTATTTTTTAGAATTTCATGAGTAAAAGTTGTTCGGGTTAGGTCATCGGGGAATTTTATCATTATTGTGAGAAATCAATGCGAGAGTATCGAGGTATATTTAAATAGTGTCGTAATCGTTATCCCTGTATCTCATGGGACTTTTGTAACGCAAATATGGTGAGTGGTTTTCAGGCCAAGAGCCTCGTTTTGCGATTAATCGAATTCCATCAAGCTATCATGTATCTCAGTCCTTCAACCAATCTATATATATATGTCGCAGTGAAATAGTACAATGTAGATTTTAAACAAATCCCTAGTTATTTGTCTAAATTGTGGTATATTTATATATTTTTAAGTTAATACAACTAAATCATTATTAAAAGTAATGTGCATCGCTAGAGAAATTCATCAAGTCATTATACCCCTTAGAACAGTGGGAATAAACCGATAATGACAATTTAAATTTAAGCACTGTTTACTACAAGGAAAAATTACCCTTGTCGAATTGAATTCGTCTTTCGTTATCATCATATTTTATACATTTAGTGTAAATACTGTGTCTGCATGCAAGAAACACCTGATTTTATATAAACCTCAAAACTTTAAATGTAACTTGTGGAGAATCATGTTTTTTGAGTTGGTCAGTTTTCTCATATCTATAGTATTTATAAATGGAATATGGGGTTTATTGTCGTTGGCTTGGATGAAATGCACAGCGTATGAAAACATGTCAATAAACAAGAGTGACATGTGTGTCTGGCGTTTTATTATGTACTGGACTGACGATAAAAGCTATTTGTATCGTTGCCAAATCACCGTGTTCATATTATCAATTAAATCCTTCAATGTTTATTATATATATATTCATCAGTATATTTTTGTTTTTCGTCATTACTATCATTAATGCCATCATGCTCGATACATTCTAAATTTTTGAATAATTATTATTAATTAGTATTTATATTTATAAATATGATTATCAATATAATATAATTCAATAAACCAAAAGGATTCACGTCGACATCTCAAACTTACTGGCGTATACTTTTATCAATTAAATATAATGATGCATTGATATATTTATATATTTATAAAGATGTAGTTGGCGACATGCGAAACTTTGATACAAAGTTCATGCGAAAATTCGTGATGAATTGTACAGTTTATACATATATATTTATGATTTATGGAGGTGTATAATGGTGACAAATTGTAGCAGTGTGAAATTTGCAGCAGGACAACAGACGACATAATAAGTCCACGTTGAGAAAGGGACGATAGTGAGTGTCTATGTAAATTATATATAGATATGTATGTGCGTGTGTGTGTTCATAGGCGAACTCGAGTCACATTGTAATCCGTAACGAGGGGCAATTTTTACTGCCGCGAACAATATGCCGCATTAGTGCATTGTGCGACTCACACGTTAGCACCCACCTAACTGCTATCATGCGACGCGAGAGAGACTGTATGTGCGAAGGCTCATATTGCACACACACACCCGTAATCGATGCTTGATTTCCATCTCTCGCCCAAGTACGGGAAATGCATCACTATGCTCTTTATACATATATTCGTGTGTGTAGACTGTCCCCAGTTGTACACCTGCCTTTATATCCATACCTACTATATGCATATCAATCACCTTCATTTTTTTTTTTCTTCTCACATTTTGATTCAGCCATTCATTCTTTTATCATTCATTTTTTTCTTCGTCTTTTTAGTTTTCTCACCTTTATATAAATAGATACATATGTGTGTGTGTGTGTGTGTGTGTGTGTATAATTTTCAAGAAAAGGATGTCATACTCCATATAAAAATATATTATTGAAAAAAAAAAAAAAAAAAAAGGATTTCATATCCATTTGTTTTTATCACAAAACCTCTTTTAAGGCGCTTTATATTTTTTTTGAAATATATAGATAGTGCACTGTAAAGGGGACATAGTATATAGATATATATTTGTACAGGATTGTCTCATGTTGTTTTGTTTCAAAATAATTATGCATAACTGTAGATATGTATATATATATATATTGTGTCTAGCCGAAAGGGGTCACTGAGTGGTCAAATGAAAACAATTATTCGACTGCTGCGTAAACATACGCTCACGCCTCATCAGAACCCAAACTTATTTGTCTATGCAAATTGTCAATCAATGTTCCTGTGAATGCTTTTATATATATATATATATATATGTGTGTGTGTGTGTGTGTGTGGGTATGTGTGTGCATGGGCCTGTCATCCCGTTTACGTAGTTCACCGCGCACAGCCACGGTAGTGGCTGCAACACTCGTGAATGTTCACGTAAACGCAAACGAATAACCCTCTCTAGGGGCCATTTTACCGTGTACTCTCGCCTTTTACTATTGCACTACAAACCCATCTACCTCTCCGCCATTCTCATACCTCTCTCACTCTCATTGTCTCTTTTGCCAATTTTTCCCTGCTCACTGTCTCACTCACCTCCACTATCTATTGTTCATTCTTGTTCTATTTTTACCATTTCATTTCGAACTATAGCAACACTGCTCGTTCGATTGCCGTGATTTTTTTTGTCTTTTTATTATTATTATTGTTATTATTATTATTTTTTTTTTTTTACAAAAGCTCGTGTGCGACTGCAAATTGCCCGGCCGTTACGACTCCAGCCAAATGGGACGGAGGGGACACACAACACTCACTATACTTGAAATCGATGTTGTCCTCCTCGTTCAATCAGTATCAGGTCGCGCGACAAAACCTGGCTTTTATTCTCACGTTGGCTAGGTCAAATCGACTGCTAACAATAGCTGGGGAGAAGAATGAGATGATTGAAGGAGGGGGGAGATGGAGAGTGATAGAGAGGAAAAATAAGGGAAAAAAAAAAAATTTTTTTTAACACACATCGGGATAAGGTATCAATTAATCTTCTGTGCTGTGCAGAAAATTAATAGACAAATCTGTTGCTCGATTTGGGTATCTCATTGAATAATAAAAACGATATTGTTAATAATTGTAATATTGTTATTTTTGCAAATGCAATATGAGTTATGGTAAAAGAGATGCGATTGATGTGGATTAAAATTTTACCATGTCATTGATTTGTTTGGTGGATTGTTATTGCATGTGGCCATTTAAGAAATCATTTCTTTGCATTGATGATTCGTAGTATACAAATTGTATTTTTTTTAATTTTATCGTTGTACAATTGAAATTGATCTCTATAATTTTTGTATACTTAATTAATTCACACGTGCAGTGTATCCTAGTTGTAGGAATAAAATTGCATTTGGCCATTATATATTCGAATTGTAATCAAGTATGTATAAAACAATGATTAATTTTGTTTTCTCTTTTTTTTTTCTTTATTGGTTTTGTGTATGTGTATATATAACTCAACATTTAAAGTTAGTAAAGATACACAACTTTATAATGTGATTGTATAGCATGTACATGATTAATAGTCGCTTGCTGTATCTACTCCATAAAGTTTAGTATTAAAGTTGGTCGGTGAAATGGGTTCACTTTAAGACCGTGGATTTCCGTTTTATTTTGTTATTTATTTTTTTTTTCCTTTTTATTTCACGTTTGCCACATATTTCCGGAATAAAAAAGGATTTGAGAATTATTCCAGCGCTTTACATAAATATGTAAATAATTGAGTAGGGTGGAGAAAAGAATGCTTGAAATATTGCAAATGCACATTCGGTAGAATTGAATTTTATTTACATATACATATAAATATATATATTGTTTTTATTATTCCTTCTTTTGCTCGTTTATCATTCTGTCTTAGGATTATATAGAAGTCAGTAGTATTTATTTCTCTACGGCGAGTATAAATAATTGACTATTTATAAAACATAATATGCAGTTATAAGAATAAAAATGATTCGTGTGTCAAATAAAATTGATTGTGCTGAATCATGCAGTGATGTACTGTTTATCATAAGTTGATTGGCTGTCTCCTCATTATTACCACTGTCAACAATGATTTCTGGAAAAAGTATGTCTCTTGGTGTGGCAACTGAACTCATGAGACTGTTCCAGAATTTCATTCTCATTGGAAGGAAGTCATTCTCCATGGAAATATTCGGCGATCTTCCCATGCCGAAGTTCATGAATCGGAAATCCTCTTGATATGGCTGCCAATGTGGTGATAGTTGAGCGCTTGGTATTCTGTGAATAAATGAAGGAGATCGTCAGATATCGTTTGATCGATCAACCAAACGGAATGGAGAGAATTTCATACTAATTTAAGCACGTTGTATCGTTCAAAACCACAAACATATACACACACGCACACATAAATATATATTTATATATATTACAAAACATGCACCAAAAATTCTATTGAAATTATTAACGTATATTTACCCAGTTTTAGCGAAATTCGTCCACATTTCCGTCATAATATTGATCATTGTTATATCATTGAGTGTATTGTGAAGCTGCAAATCCTTAAATATATTATTGTAAATTGGAAAAATATAATTGAGGTCATCGGAGTGTGTAATTCCTGAAAATTTTATGTTTACAAAATATAATGATTAGATTGCACAAAAAATATTTGGAAAATTCGCTTTTTTATATATATTAATTTTTAAATTTTGGTTTGGGGAATGATTTACCATAGTGTTGAGTTGGATCGCGTGCAAAAGTGCCGCTAAATGTCCCGTCATATGAAAATTGATAAAAGTATACGCTTGAATTCATAAGTGACGATTGTACACTGACAGCTTCGAAACTCCAATATGTAAATAATCCATCGCCAAACATCTTGAATAGAAAGAAACAGAACGATATATAGAGGGAAAAATCGAAAAGTTTACTCGTAATCATTTATTTGAATTAATTATTAATAGTATTGATTTTTTTTTTACCATAGTTATATTGTTCAAAAATGATTTACGATCGTGTGAAACGTCAGAAGATTTCGGAATATAAAATTGCTTTAATTGCGTAACATATTCGCTATTATTTCCAATAATTTCCTCTTGTTCCAAAACTAATGATACCACCTCGTCAAATTTATCCATAAATTCATCGCGCAATTCCGCATCCAAAACCATAACTATAAAACAATGAAAAAATTTAAATAAATGAAAATATGAATAAATTAAATTATAAAAACAATGGCTTTACTGAGCGATTTTTCATATCCTTCATGTATGACACCTCCAGATAGCCAAGGTATGTCACGAAACTCTTTATTCTCAATAGTTGCCATCGGATGTTTAGTTATTACTGCATGTTCTCCCATGGGTTCAATTGTCGGCCCAAAATTCATGAAGGGATGGACATCCCGCCAGAAATGCTAATGAATAAAATTAATTGTCATACCAAATAGAATATTCATCAAAATATTTATCAATGTGACATAAGTGAAATAAATCATACGAAATAGTTGAGCATTTTGGTGATATCCCGTGTAGTTTTATTTCTCAAACAATCCATAATTGCCATATCATCTTCAACGATACTTTCATTATCCATTTTCAATTCATCACTTGCTGAATCAATTTCCATAATCTTGCGATTAGTGGCACATCCCAATTGAATTGCGACTGTAATGTATCGGATTTTCGCGTATTTTGGAGTATGTATTGCCCATGGTGCGTTGGCTGAACCCGAGCCAGTGATGATCTTGTCAAAGAGACTTTGAGTACGGTTAGATAGAGCAAGATGATGTACGATACTAGCGCCAGCACTGTGTCCGGCCAATGTTATTGAACTTGCATTACCACCAAAGTCCTCAATGTTGGCTTGTATCCAGAATAGCGCTTCGATTACATCCTTGAGACCGTAGTTTCCGGGTGAAGCATCGTTACCACTGCTGAGAAATCCTATTGGCAATATTGGAATGGTTATAGACATAATAAAAGTCATTTAAATTAACTGCTCTATCATTTATACAAAATAAATATCCCGACAATCAAACAATAATTTTATAGCAAAATTTATTATAATTATCGTTGAATTAATTACCCAATATTCCAAGGCGATAGTTGACTGTGACAAGTATTATTCCGTGATTCAACAGATAATCTGGCGCATACAAAGTACTGTTATTGCTGCCAGCGGTGAGAGCGCCACCGTGAATATATACCAAAACTGGGAGTTTCCGTTTGCCAGAAACCTAGAGAAAACCTCCAGGATTATATTCACTCCTCTTTTACCCAACTCTCTCTCTCTCTCTCTCTCCGTCCCACTCTCTATCTATCTCTCTCACTTCTTTTATCTCCATAATCGTATTTGTCTACGTTCAAGTGTTGGTAAATAAACTCCGTAAACGAATCAACTTAATCAACGTAAATAAATAAAAACAATTTTATTTATATCTATACATATATAGATATATCAAATGTATATGTATTATATGCCAAGCGTTTTATTGCATTGAAGATTCTTTCACCCTTCCCCTGTCCCACCATCACGGATGAATTATCTGCGTAATTTCTCATGCGCGCGACCTCGACTCTTTTTCACTAATTGCATTATGGCCTCCACTCACAATGGAGATCGTGTTACTTTTTCAACCACATAATTGCAATACAACACGACTATACTAAAATTATAAATATTTTTCATTCATATATACGCGTAAAATTATTAAAATTATCAGAAATAAAATTACATTTTAAAGTCATTTTTATCTCTATCTCGCCTATACTTATTATTTATTCTTTATTATTATCTTTATTATTTATTTTTAAATAATCTCACCTGTGGCACAAAGATATTTAAATTGAGACAATCTTCGCTACCAACTACCAACGCCCTTTTTTCATCCAATTGAGGGCACTCGTCACCATCCTCAATTGCATTGTGAACATTCATCCAATGCTGCTTCCATGGTTGGGGATCCTGGCGAATAAATCGCAAGAAAATGTCGAATGATTAAATTGATAAATGATGGTTGTTGTAATGGTTATATACTTTTAGATATATTTCATGTTTATTAAGCTTGCAAATATTTATATTACCTTGAAACGAAATTGTCCTATTGGTGGTTGAGCATAAGGAATGCCAAGAAAAGCAGCAATTGATACACCCCGATTACTAGTCATCCATTTGCCGCGAATTGGACCAAATTTAGTGCGAATTACAGGTTCATTTGAAACAGCTTTAACGCAAATAAGCATTGATATCAACCATAAATAGTTATACATTATGAACAGAGATAAAAAAAAATAATAAACCAACAAATAAAATATTTATTGA
>CAJUYH010000586.1:0-30490 GCA_910591685.1 Galerucella tenella
GTAAAGAAAAGTAGCGAGTAAGGTAGCAAACTTTCAATATAATCCAAAAATACAATTAAAACATAAACAGATTGCCATATTTTTTAGATTTTATTAAACAGGGTAGTGTTCTTGAAAAAGTTTATCACATTGTCCACTTTTATAACTAACTTTATAATCTCAAGTGGTTCTGGTAATTATTGTGCCATCATTCTGGCTTGATGGTTGTGCAGATTGTTAGGATATGGCAAGAAGAAAGTTGTATATTACAATTACAGATTGGTGGATCTTCTTTGCTTATGAGGTAATTGAGGTATATATGCGTTAGTAATATTTGACCAATATGGAGGCAGGTTTTTCTTTTCCCGTGGAAGAGGTAGCTCAGATCTCACTCGAGGTTTGATTTCTTCAAGTTTTGAATCGCTCACGTTCCACAATTGCTGCTAGTTTTTATAAATATTGTCCTTGATGAGAATTTTAATGTCTGTTGGATAAATTAAGGAGGAATTATTAATAGTAGGATTGAAAATTGAATTATTGAATATTCACTCCACTCTATCGTTGCCTTCTATTCCTACATCAGACGCACTTGGCGAATTCCTTACATACCCTTTCTTCTTTCTCTTCATATCCCTTTTTCAGCCTTAAATGACAGTAAGCAATGAAATAGTTTTATATATTTTTTTATTTCATCTGACTATAATGTTACTTTATACCCACTTTAATTTTTGTTCTACGCTTCTGGTTTTTAAACATATCAGGGTGGTGATTACTCAACGATAGCGAAAGCCTCGTGCCCCGCACGTGCACACCTGGCCCAAACGGTCGCTTCTGTTTTCCTTTAAACTCTACCATGCATGGTCGAGCTATTATTTACACTTTTACTATGATTTTTAAATGTTTCCGCAAATCCGATTTAGGTTTCCATGATGATGTTAAAATAATTTACCAAAGATAAATATATTTTTAATTTACCTTTTATTTACTGCTATAACGTTTATTATAAATTTCCTTCTTTTAGGTGGTTCTATTGGTAACCATTTTCAAAAATTATCTACATCTTGTTCATGTATTATTTCGGTATTTGTTATTTGGCTCAGTTTTTAAATTTATAAATAATTTCTTTTTTACATTGTATCCAATGAACATTTTTTTTATTAAGAATTTTAGCTGCTGACTAAAATCAAAAAATTTTATTGTAAAGAACGTTTCACAATATTTCCTTGACTCGGCATCTGGTCTTGAGGATTTAGTAAGAAAAGTTCAAGTTTATAAATCTCTCATTGTAGACGATTGCCGCTATAACATCAGAAGAGGATAATACCGGACAAAAAACTAAAATATTCACTGACAGCCAGGCTCTGCTTGAAGCTGTCAGCAATGCAACAACTGCTGAAAAACTATGGATAATCTTCTAAGATGCTGGCAAGAGACAACAAAGTGTCTCTAATATGGGTACCGGCTCATGAGGGGATTTTAGGAAATGAAATAGCAGACCAGATAGCTAAAGAATGCTCCAAGGAGCCTTCACAGGTCCGGAAACGTTTTGTGGAATTACAAAGGATTACATAAGAGGGGAAGTCGGTAACTGGCTAGTTAAGGAACATCAACTCAAATGGAGGCTGGCACAAGGACACCTCCATACTAAGAGTCTACTGAATAAGTTAGACAAGGAACTCTCGTCCAGGCTGTTGAAACTGGGTAAAAGAAATTTGAAGATAGTTAACGAAATGGTGACAATGATAGACACTGTACCCCGAGGAAGCATATGCACATGATGGGCAAAGTTAGTGAACCTATGTGCAGAAAATGTGAACTCTACGATGAAACACCTACTCACATACTCTGCTTCTGTGAGAACTCACAAGGACTCAGACGAAATCACTTTGGAATGGAAATAACACAACCATCACAACTACTGAAGATCCATTTAGATAAACTGGTCGACTATATTATAAAAGACACGAAGCTTCTGGAATGGAAGTAGGTAGATAACATGGGTAATGGTACAAAGATTCAGTTCAAGTGCCTGGGCTGTTGAGCCTAACCCAAGCGTATGAATGAATGAATTAATGGTATGCCTACAGTAAAAAGTAACAGATCCGTAGTAGGAAAATTTAGATAATAAACCATAATGCTACGCTTGGATTTATCACATCTAATTGGCAGATTTTATCAAAAAATGTTTAAAATAAAAAATGTGTCGTTTAATAATGGTCGAATTTTTAAAATATTGATAAAGGCAAAAGCGGCAGCTAATACAGTGTTAATGTAATACTTTCGGTTTGAGCAATAATTTTTGTTTGATACTGTCAAGTGCCTCATTTTTAGTGAATTTGATTTGGTTTATAATGTGCATAGTTTGCGTTTGGGTGAAAACTAGGTGCTCAAACTTAAAAAAACAATTCCTTCATTTTCTTTTCTAGAGTACTGTATCATTAGTGTCATTAGTATTTACTTCATGACCATTAATGGCGTTAATGGCCATGGTACGATTGCGCACGGGTGGTGTAAAAGTAGGAGTGGGCCAATTAAGGTTAAGCCTATGGCAGGAAGCGCTTACTGCGCTACCTCTGCTGCAGGCAGCCAATGTTGCTATTGAACCCAGGTTTTTGTTTAACAAACCCCACAAAATACAAATAAAACAGAACACAGAGCTACAAATGCAATACGCATATATACAGATGGTTCAAAAATGAAAGAAGGCTCAGGCTGTGGAGTTTACTCGAGAGCACTAAGCCTCAAGATTAAGTGGGGAATAGGAAACAAAACCAGCGTGGTTGAAACAGAACTGGCTGGTATCTCAATTGCCACTAAAGAACTAACTAGAAAAGGAATTTCTGGCAGAAACATAACAATCTGCACTGATAGTAGACAAGCCCTATTAGCCTTGAAGACAACGTGTTATATCGAGCCTAGTACTAGACCCAGTGACACCTACGGCCTAACGACTTCGACAATTGCGAAACTAGCCAAACGTTACACCCATGCTTAATTCCTTAAGAGATGGGATGGAATCAAAGTATGCAGTCTTGCCAGGATAAGCCTGGGCGACCCTGGGAAGCTGGCGCCGAAGAAATATTTGGCGATGACCAGGAAAAACCTACGTTTAACAGTAGGATTTCTGACTGGCCACTGTCAACTAAGGAAACACCTCCATACTATGGGGCTAGTGGACACACCTCTATGCAGGATGTTTGAACAGGAAGATGAAACTGTCAGGCATGTCTTATGCGAGTGTCCGGAGTTATCGTCAATAAAAGAGTGTGTGTTCGGTGAGTCTTGGCCTACACCTGCCGATATAAAGGAGATGTCTCCTAGTGAACTGTCCACCTTCCTGAGAAGGACAGGATGGAAGATGACCTTGGAGGACAACTCCTCGGTAGGATGTACAATGGGTCACATGTGGCCTAAGTACTGTAAGCCTACACTCACCCTCCCTACTCTACAGATACAGATACTACAGATACTTCCAAAAACGTACTATTGTAAGGATATCAAAGTGAGACAAGGTTAGGTTGTCTCTGATACCAATTAATATAAATCGGGTGCTCAAAAATGCAGGGAGCTTGAGGAAGCAAATGCTAAAAATCCAAAGCTTCAAAAAAGTACATTTTTTTGGTCCAGAGGCTTCTACTCTTAATCAAAGTGAGTCAAAAAAATGAAATTTCGATTATTTTTTCATTTAAGATTTTCTTATTCGAGTTAAAAGATATGACTCTGTAGAGGAGGTAGAGGACACATAATAAAAATCACGTTCAGTTATGTAATAAGGTCATTATAATAATAAAAGGATTTTATGAAAAATGTCTGTTTCCAAAAATAGAAATGAAATAGAAATTTGTTATCCTCCACCTTAAGTGCAAACAACAAACTAACAACTAACATATACTTTATAAAATCGTAATCAAACATACAAATATATTCCATCTACTTAATGCATATCACGCGTTCCTAATTTGTGAGGTCAGTAGGACCGACAAGGAGTACCGTACGTAGTTATTTAGTATCGAAACATCCTTCCGGCGCGCCCAGAAGACCGTGGACAACGATAGGGTAGGTACCTACGATAATAATAAAGCGTCAAAACAGTATTTTGTAAGAGTGTGCGATCTTTTTTTTGTATCAATTGTTAACAATGCCAATTTGTTATAGTAATTAATTTCTTTTTATAGATTTCACAGTGCCTTTAGATAAACTAGCGAAATAAAACACTAATTGAAATGTTAAAATAAGTGTACTGTACAGTTTTCAGCCCTCCACATACATCGGAAGGTACTACTATGTAGGACGCGTGTAGTGTAGACTGTTGTGATGTACTGGAAATTCTCGCTTCGTTGATCCGCTTTTTCTAACTGATCTTTCTTTTTGACCACCGAGCATGTAATACGAAATATTTCGTGTTTAGTTGTCACTTACAATATCATCATTCCCATTTGCGAGGCTCATCAATGTTGATGCTAACTGGTCAAAACTGCCTGTGTTCGGGGGGTTTTCGAGGATCGGCTGCGGCCTGTCCAAGATTTCGACCCTCCGAGCATTACCTCTCGTTACCGGAGAGAATTGTCTTCGGTATCAGGGGGTAATGGGTTGAGCTACCCATCAGGAGCGTCCCCAGGTTGCGGATAGGGGAAGGCCAAAGACGTCCCGTACGTACGTACGGGAAAGAACTGGTCCGTTGGGAAATAAGGAGGGATGAAGGCTATAAATGTCCAATAATGCCCAATTCCGAATACCCAATCGCTGACAAGCTCGCGACACAAACCGCAAAGCGCATGGTAAAGCAACGACCCCCCCTGCTAGGGTAAGGCCTGTAGAGGGTATGCCGAGCTATGCGGATCGGGAGGCTTGGCTTAATCGCCCGGCCTACGTGGATGAGGACCACTATAAAAAACCTCCCAAATCCCAAGGTTGAGTAGTCGCCGAAGGGATGGATGGCCGTGGGACAGTCGGTTTCTAGACCACTAACCTCGGGGCAACTGGCGCACCTCGTTGTATATAGCCTTGTACCTGTATAGGGAGCTCTGCAGGTATCGACCTCTTTTCTCCTATACTCGTGGGAACAAGTATGGACCAAGAGAAAAAAAAAAACAAAAACCACTAAAGAGCCTACAGAGACTCTTAGTAAAAGGGATTTGGAGGGTATGGAAGCAATGGAGACTACAGAGTCTCCGGCGCAGCCTAATACCTCTGATTCCCTAGAAACAATACCACAGGGAGACGCTAAGGCGAATCCTGTGGATCAACAAAAAGCTTCACGTGGGAAAATTTCAGGTGCCCAGAGAAGGAAGCTCAAAAAAATGAGGGAAAAAGGCATTGACACTAAGACAGTGTTGCTGCCGACTCCCTCAACATCAAAACAGGGTGAACAACAGCAGGCAAAGGGCGTTAAGCGAACTGTGTCGGCTAGGAGTACCCCTGATATGAAAAAAGATAAGAGGGCCAAGTGTTCTGGGGGAAGCAATACTGCTGGTACCATGAAATACAGCGTGGCCCTCAAAGGGATCAAGGCTGCTGTGGTCCCCAAAAACTTCCCGGAGGAAACTGTCTCGGAAGATCAGGTAGGGACTATCAAAGAGTACCTAACCAAAATGATCGACGTGGTGCAAAAGGCGCCAAGGTTTGAAGCCAGTCGATACATGGACAGCTACTATGGGCTGATATGCGCCAATGAAGAGTCCTTCAACATAACGAGGGACTACTTGGCAAGCCAGACAAACTGGAAGCTCATCAAGAGTGATGAACTTCCAAAACAGCAACGAGTCCTTGCCTTACTTCCAGAGACTAAAAAAGAGTATCTTCTGTATGTTCCTTGTGGTATATTATTCATTCTTTTTTTAATTTTTTGGGAAATTAAACCACAATATTTTTAAATTCTTTACTTCAACGTTTCGGTAGCGTTCCAAATTTTTTCTGTTGTGTCAGTTAGGGATAAAAAATTACTTAATTTCTACTTATTTTTTCTTGACAACGGTAGCTGGAACGCTACCGAAACGTTGAAGTAAAGAATTTAAAAATATTGTGGTTTAATTTCCCAAAAAATTAAAAAAAGACTAAAAAAGAGGATCTGAAAGTGGGGCTAAAAAGACTCGAAAAGCAGAACCCAGGGTTGAGGGTTGATCGGTGGTTGATCCTTGGCTCCAAGTCATCCGATATGGGACTACATGTGAGTCTCCGGATTGACGAGGAGTCAATGAAAGAACTAGTCCGGGCTCAATGGAGACCGTACTACTTATTCCAACGAGCTAGCTTCAAGATCCTGGAAAATATGACCGAAGAGGAAACAGGGACTGAACAAGAACCTGAACCAACAGCCTCCTAGGACATTCAAGGTGCTGCAAGTCAACCTACAGCACAAAAAGACGGCCACAGCTGTTCTACATCAAAGGGTTGTGGCCGATAACATAGACATCGTTCTAATCCAGGAACCTTGGATAAACAAAGGTAAGATACTAGGGCTTAATATTAGGGAAATGGGACTGATAATGGGAACTAATTGTACTAAAGTAAGAACTTGTATCTGTTACAGATCTAAATACAACTTGATGCCAATCATGGAACTTTGTACGGGTGACATGGTAGCAGCAAAGACTACTCTTGAAAAAGATGGGGAGATAATAGAGACAATAATAGTGTCTCTTTATCTTCCCATTGACTCAGAAGAACCATTACCGGGGGCTAATATGAAGAACCTGATGGATTACGCTAGACGACACAAACTGGATGTTGTTGTAGGAGCTGATACCAACGCACACCATTTTAGTTGGGGCAGCAAGGACAACAACACTAGAGGTAAGAAACTATTTGACTATTTATGTACCACTGAACTTGATGTTGCGAATGTGGGCAATACGCCAACATTTAGAACATTGAGGGGGGAATCATCAATAGATGTAACTCTCTGTACTTTACGAGTCGGGGAGATGATAAGGCATTGGCATGTATCGGATGAACCGTCGCTGTCTGACCATGCCCATATATACTTTGAAATAGATGTAGAAAAAACGGCTATTAGAACATACAGGGATCCTAAGAGTACCGATTGGGTATCATACAAAGAGGACCTGCTTTCTAAAATCCGCACACACCACGGCAGACCTAAAACTGCCGAGGGGATAGAAGGCACAGCTACATGGCTGCAACAGACCATAGTGACCTCCTATCACAATAACTGTCCGATACGGGAAAGTTGCTCTCCCAGACAAGTTATCTGGTGGAATAAAGAGCTGACAAGCCTAAGGAAAGAAACAAGACGTCTTTTTAATAAAGCGAAAAAAACAGGCAACTGGGGAGCATATAAGGCTAAACTAGGTGCGTATAATGAAAAAATAAAAGAATCAAAGAAAAAGTCCTGGAGGGAATTCTGTGAGGACATACAAAGTGTCCCTGACAGGGTCAGAATTAACAGAATTCTCAAGAGGGACACTTCTAATAATGTAAGATCTATCCAGTTGCCGAGTGGAGGGTACACAAAGACTGAGGAGGAAGCTTTAGAGCACCTTCTTGGTGTGCACTTTCCGGGCTCGGCAAGGATAGATTCGAGTGATGATAACAGGCCAGTAGTCAAAACGAGGGCTACCAAAGAGGACTGGAAGATAACAAATGAGATTTTCAGACCACATCTTATTAGATGGGCTGTAGACTCATTTGACCCCTACAAAACCCCAGGACCAGATGGCATATTTCCCAAGCTTCTGCAAGAGGGGATTGACATCATCATGGGTCCTTTAGTTTTGTTATTACGCAGTAGCCATGCTTTAGGGTATATACCAACTGCATGGAGAGAGTCAAGGGCGGTGTTTATTCCCAAACCAGGGAAAGAAACTTACACCCAGGCCAAATCCTACAGACCAATCAGTCTGACATCATTCATGGTGAAAACCATGGAGAAAGTAATACAGATGCATCTGCAAGAAGGAGTGCTTAAGAGCATCCCTCTACACACACTGCAATGGGCTTATCAGGCAGGGAAATCAGGAGAAGCTGCTCTGCATAATTTGGTCTCGAGACTCGAAAGGAGCCTGAACCAAAAAGAATTTGCCCTAGCAGCATTTTTAGACATCGAAGGTGCTTTTGATAACACTTCGATGTCATCAATAAACAAATCCCTCGAAAAGAGAGGGACAAACAACACCACATGCAGATGGATAAGATCCATGCTTGAACATAGGAGAATATCGGCACATATGCATGATACAACGTACACCGTCAGGACAACTAAAGGGTGTCTTCAAGGTGGAGTACTTTCACCACTACTGTGGAATTTAATTGTGGATGACTTGATCTGCACACTAAATGATCAAGGCATATGGACGCAGGGCTTCGCGGATGACCTTGTGATTGTCACCCAGGGAAAATTCCCAGAGACGGTCGCAAATGTCTTACAAGAAGCACTGCGAATTGTGGAAGACTGGTGCCTTAAAGAGGACCTAACAGTCAATCCAAAAAAAACCAAACTAGTTGCTTTTACGAATAGAAGGGCTCTTCCAGAGGGCAGGGTACAACTGTTCGGAGAAGCACTCGAAATATCCAAAGAGGTGAAATACCTGGGAGTGACCCTCGACTCTAAATTGAATTGGAGGGCACACCTGGAAAGAACTACTACCAGGGCAACCAGACTATTTTGGCAATGCAGAAGAGTTATGGGAAAAACCTGGGGAATAAGACCTGAGGTGGTACACTGGCTTTACACAACAGTGATTAGGCCTACGGTCACCTATGGAACGGTAGTCTGGTGGAGAAGGACAGAAGTGTCCTCAGTAGAGAACAAATTGGCTACAATCCAAAGACAAGCTCTCCTCGGTATTACCGGGGCAATGAACAGCACGGGCACGTCATCAATGGAAGCCCTTATAGGCCTCCCTCCTCTGGAACTTTTTGTTAGGGCAGAGGCGATGATGGCGATTCTTAGACTGAAATCGGGAGGCATGTGGACCCCGAACAATGTACGTGGGGGACATACCGATATAACTGGGACAATACTAGACGAACCAAACTTTCAGATGGGTCTGGATAGTATGATACCAGAGAATATATTCACTGAGCGAGTGAATATTATCATTCCATCTAGGCAACAGGTGATGCACTCGGGAAATCCCGGAGATATCAGCTGGTTCACTGATGGATCTAAAACCAACCATGGCACTGGGGCTGGTATAAATGGACCTAGGAAGAAAATGTTCTTCAGCCTTGGTAGATACACGTCTGTATTCCAGGCAGAAACAATTGCTGCTATAGCCTGTATTGATGAAAATATCAAGAGGGGTTATACCGGACAAAGAATAAAAATATTCACTGATAGCCAGGCATTGCTGAAGGCTATCAGCAATCCTACCACGAAATCTAGACTGGTTAAAAACTGCAAAGAGTCCCTTAATAAGCTGGCAAGAGACAACACAGTGTCTCTAGTATGGGTGCCGGGACATGAAGGGACTGCTGGTAATGAATTGGCGGACCAGCTAGCTAAACAAGGCTCTAAAGGAGACTTTATAGGTCCGGAACCGTTCTGTGGAATCACAAAGGATTACATAAGAGGGGAAATCCGGAACTGGCTAGACAAAGAACACCAAATTAAATGGAGGTTGACAGAAGGTCATCTTCACACAAAAAGTCTACTGAAAAAGGTAAACAAAGAACTCTCAACCAGTTTATTGAAACTGAGCAAGAGACACTTGAAGACAGTAACCGACCTGGTTACTGGACATTGCACTCTAAGGAAACATTTGTACAGAATGGGAATAGTCAGTGAACCTTTCTGTAGGAAGTGCGAACTAAGGGATGAAACACCTATTCATATATTCTGCTCATGTAAGAACTTAGAAGGACTCAGACAGAAGCATTTTGGAAAGGAAACTATACAACCATCAGAACTACTTAAAATCCCCCCAAATAAGCTAGTGGCCTATATAGAGGACACGAAACTTTTGGAGTGGAAGTAGATAACATTGGGAATGGTACAATGACTTAGGTCAAGTGCCCGGGCTGTTGAGCACAACCCAAACGTTTGAATGAATGAATGAATGAATGGTCAAAACTGAAAGTGGAGAATAATTATCAAATGAAATCAATTAATAACAAACACAATATATACAGTTCCTAAATTCATCCTTTTTTCTTATTCTTTTGGGAATCAAACCACAATAATGTTTTTTATTTTTTATTTCGACGTTTCGGTAGCGTTCCAGCTACCGTTGTCAAGATTAACTAGTAATACAATTGATAAAAAAATTTTTTGGTCCCTATCTGACACAACGAAAAAATATGACAACTAGACAATCAATAATATTTTGAAGTTTCAGCACAGGTTTAAGACTACAAAACTTTGTTGTCAAATTTTATTAAGGTCCATTCATAGTAGATCACACCTCTGGTAAAATGTGAAATAAAATATTTTATTTAATGACATTCTAACGATATGATAGTCTACTAGAAATGGAATCCAGTGAAGTGCACTTTCCAGGAACGGTTTTTATTGGGATAGCGCTTTTTTTAGCTTATTTTGGAAATGTTGTTAATAAAACGCGTTTGTTGTTACTTTTTTTTGTATATGATCATTTTTGTTTTCAAAACATGTATAACTCAGTTTGGTGATTTTGGGTATTGAAGTGTGTATCGATTAACAACTATTCCAATGATAAATCATAAGAAAACCTGGATAAAAACTTATGATGCTATCCTGATAACGCAGGTAATTGATTATTGGAAATTTCTCTTTCTAACATTGGTAACCAAATTTGCCACAAAATTCAGGAGGTGATTGCTCGTATGAAATTAAGATGGGTCTTTCTCATAACAGAATTTTCTCAGCCATCCCCTTTCCGAGATACCTATCACCCTTAAAAGGTGATGACTAAAATTGAGATTTAATTTTTTTTCAACAATTTCAGTAAAGCTAGAAGCTTGAAACTTGAAATTCTGTAAGTTTCGTGCACTCGCAAAGAACTAACCACGTGTATTTTTTCAATATTCCTGTTACATTATACGGGGGTGAAATTAGCAGCCTTTACTTTGTTTCATATCAAAACTTTTTTCCGAGATGAAGTTTTATAAAAAAAATAATTTTAACTTAAAATCCTCGTTTTATTTAAGAACTTTTTTTATTCTTAAATTTTTTTCCCAAAATCAATAGCTGCAGGGAAAAAAAAGAAACCATAATTTATATATTTTTTAATATATTGAGTGGAAAACAGTAAAGATGTAAAATGTTATACGATTCATAATAAATGCTAAAAATACACGAAAATTACAGAATTTCAAGTTTCCAGCTTTATTAAAATTTTAGAAAAAAAAATAAAAGCTCAATTTTAGTCACCACCTTTTAAGGGTAATATCTCGGAAAGGGGTGGACTGAGGAAATTTTGTTATTCGAAAAACCCACCTTAATTTCATACGAGCAATCACCTCCTGAATTTTGTCGCATGAATTTAGAAACACCCTGTATTTATATAACATAAATATAACAATTAATTTGTTGATAAAAATAATCTCGCGATAGGCATGTCTAAAATACGAAAGTTGTAATCTTCATACAAAATATGTAAATGTTCAATGAAAGCAGACACTGTATATGAATATCATTTTTATAGCTTTAAACAAATAAATTCCAATATACGTACGTAGTAATATCAGTCAACGTATTATGACGTCACCTTACTCTCGTACTTTCTGATTCAACATTATTCTTTGGAATCGATGACTTACCTATGAATATTTATCAAGATCAGTAATTTTTTTTAATTCAAGGATGCCCGGTCAACCATCTACTTACCTCCTTTATTTACGTTTCTTTTTATAATAAAGTTGCCGCTGTTAGTATTTCATTCACAACATTCACATTTTTTTTAATGTAACGGGAAAAATACTCACAATACTACTTAATCAAATTATACAATTTGGAATGGAATCAAATAAAATAAATTCACATTTCTAATGAAGTGAATCACAATTAAGAAACTAGACAAATCAACCATATGGTTTTTTTTGACATTTCAGGAAATATCCATTTCTAATAGCAATTTGATTTATAAATCCTACAAATCCATGCACTCTCCTGCACAATAACTGCCACTGAATATTGTGTTCACTTTCAAAACCCGATATGTTCAGGATATGACGGGTTTCCCAAAACAAACTCGCAGCTCTTGTCGCGTTTTGAGAAAAGTAAAGTTCTAGAGCTTGTCAAAAAGTTCATAAAGTCGAAGTAAGCGTAAAAAAGGAGCCAACAGTGTAATATGGCAGTGTGAGCGATTTAAATAAGCAAGAATAAAAGGTGATGAATATATCAATTAAAAAGAAAATGAAATTAAGCTGCAAGTTAGTAAACGTAACCTAAAAACTTGAAACGATATCTTAACCCAATCATTTTTTAGTTGTCTTTGAAAATGTTTAGTAAATTTATGAGAGGTGACGAAGAAAGAAGTTATTAAGATGCTTATCTTCAAGCTCTTATATCGGAAATTCCAGTTCAGCGAAAGCGTCCAAAAAATAATGTCAACAAACCAAAGCCTCACAAAAATGCCTAGAGGTATAAAATTAGTAACATCTAGTGACATCTTTTAGCATGCAAAGCAGCTTTTTTCCACCACTAGCTGAGAAGTTGAATTTCTCTATTAGTGGTTAATAATCTTTTCTATCATTAACCTAGGTCAATAATGGATAAATTCAAATATTTTGAGAATTCAGGGATAGTAGTTCAACAAAAACTTGTGCAATATAATTTTGTATACCCAGGATATTGTCTTTAACATATTTGCTACTTGAAATTACCTATCAAGATAAAATTATTTGAATAAACATGCCATTAGTTTAAAATTCGCGCTCAACCAAAAATGACTGATGACATAACAAGTACGTTCAGAGTGTACTTGTCAGTCAGACGACGGGGTAAACGCTTTTAATCTTTGTCTTAAATTGGGCTGGTAGTGGAAAAAAATGTGGAAATAATTTTGGTGCTCGGTCAATAATAATAGTCTTCACCACCCTGGTGTATAATATACCATTTTCAATCTGCATGGTATTAGTGAAGATCGTGTTCACCGATTATGTTACTTTTATCTGCTGAAAAGTCGCCACAAGATCTACGCGAAAAAAATAATCCAGGCAGATCCAAACCAGTTGGTCTTATTGATTTAATTGTTTCTCATATACATAATTTCCCACTAAGGAAGCACACAACATGACAACAGCAATCGAGATTATAAGTATTTAAGCTTAGATATTGAACAGCTGCACAGTTTGTTTTTATCCAATTATTATCTTATCCTAACAGTAACGTAAAATATTCATTATATTACAAAGTTTAAAAAAAAATTCAGTTGTAAGTTTTGGAAGACCCCAGGTTGACACTTGCTGTAAATGTTAGGAACGAGCTGTTAAAATAAAATCCAAAGAATTAATTGACAATGCTAAACGAGTGGCTGCAGCTGAAAATACTGTTCATCTCAGACGCGCTTAAGAGTTTCATTCAAAAATGAAGAAATAAAAATCACACAACTGTAAGAATGTTTGCTGCATTAACAGAAATAGGGCGTTTAATCTGTTGCCAATACGTGGTTATTCATTCCTGAAATGTGACAGGGACTTTGGAGTAGTAAAAAGATCCCTTGAGGAATATGATAGATTTTGAACACTTCATTCATTCATTCATTCATACGTTTGGGCACTTAAACTGAATCTACCATTACCCATGTTATCTACCTACTTCCATTCCAGAAGCTTCGTGTCTTGTATATAGGCCACTTATAGTTTATCTGGAGGGATCTTCAGTAGTTGTGATGGTTGTATTATTTCCACTCCAAAGTACTTCCGTCTGAATCCTTGTAAGTTCTCACAGAAGCAGAGTATGTGAGTAGGTGCTTCATCGTAGAGTTCACATTTTCTGCACATAGGAATAGGTTCACTAGCTTTGCCCATCCTGTGCAGATGCTTCTTCAGGTTAAGTGTCCAGTCACCAGGTCCGTAACTGTCTTCAAATTTCTTTTACCCAGTTTCTACAGCATGACTGAGAGCTCCTTGTCTAACTAATTCAGTTAACAGACCTCATTACCACTTTTAAAATATTAAAATTTAATTTTGGTAATCTTGAAATGATGTTCACCTTAAATCCAGATGACCGCCTTAGAGGACACCTTTTTAAACTCAAAAAAGAAAACTTTACCGTCAGATCAAGACAGAATTTCTTATCAAACAGGGTATTCGACAGCTGGAATAATCTTGATGTATCCACAGTTTCTGCACCATCGACTAACTCGTTCAAAAACAGACTTGATCGTGCGCTGCTAGAGCACTTATAGTTTATTTGGTATATTGTGTATATTGTACTTATTTTTCTGTTCTTTACCTACTAGTACCTAAGTTTCTTGTGTAATTAACTGTTTTTGGGCATAATAGGGATTTGTCCCTTTGCCCTTGTCTAAATATAATAATAACTCTTAGTATGGAGGTGTCCTTGTGACAGCCTCCATTTGAGTTGGTGTCCCTTAACTACCAGTTCCCGACTTTCCCTCCTATGTAATCTTTTGTTATTCCACAAAACGGTTCCGGACCTGTGAAGGCTCCTTTTTTAACCTTCTTTAACTAGCTTGTCTGCCATTTCATTTCCTGCCATCCTCTCATGTGCCGGCACCCATATTAGAGACACTCTTACAGTCTTTTACTAGCTTGGACCTAGTTGTTGGATTGCTGTTAAGCAGAGCCTGGCTGTCAATGAATATTTCAATTGTCCGGTATATCCTCTTCTGTTTTCATCAATGCAGGCAATCGTCTCTGGTTGAAATACAGTTGTGTATCGAGCAAGGCTGAGGGACAGTTATTTGAACACTTATGTTTATCTTAATGTAGCCATTGCTCTTCCTAATTTTTTCGTATTGTTAATTTATAACATCAAGACAGAAAATGGAGAGATTCATGAATTGAATTGAATATTTATTTGAATTGTTTAATAAGTATATTGCAATAAAATAAAAATTATATTTAAATAATCTGTCATATAAGGGATAATATGAAATAGGTTTCAATAGAATGTAACATTTACAATAATAACATGCTTGCTATTTAAAATATATGCATACTCAACTATTATTCATTAGCTTTGAATCAGCTTTTCTGAAAATTCAATGCCACCTGTGTCAAATATATTCCAGGCGTGGCAAATTGGTAGAGACAATAATTGCAAATTGAACAACGTTTTTTAAATTAACATTACATAAGTGTGCATCAACTATGCCTTTATAATAGGTAACCTTTCAACTTGACCATCACGATTGTTCGTAAATTATATCTACATTTATTATTAATTTAACATGATTAACTGATTACACAATTCAGAAAAACTATTAAATTTATAATAACTACATAGTTTTCTATAATACATAGCAAATAACTTTGTTTCTGGCTGGAAGGCAATGGAATGTAGTTTTCGAGAAAGTAGTAAATTCACTTTATTTGCTAATGACACTCTCTAGTGGAACCTGGAGTAATTTAGATATATGAACTTTACATTCTACCATAGTCAAAAATCTCATTATCTACTATTAAGTCCTAGTCACAAACCTCTTAAACTTAACAATGACTTAGCAGGATCTGAAAATTCAATTAAGTTTCTTGGTAATCATATTGACAGTGCCCCTAAATGGTGTGTACCCACTTGTAGACATTTCAGCAAAAAAATAATCATCTGCTTGTTTTTCCATTAAATCTGTGTCTAAACTTCTACTGCTTTCTGACATTCTGACAACTTACTACTCTTTGTTCGAATCACACTTACAAAAAGAGCTATTCGTTACATTTATGGTTTGAGTAGTAGACTCCGACTTACATAAGAAGAAGCCACGTGAGGTTTTTCAACTGTCTTGCGCAGAAGCTAAAATCGGTCTTTTTTATCTGTACCGCCTCGTAAAGACCGTTTCATGCCGACAGCCATTTTATTATTGACATTTAAAGTTGTGTTTGAAGCTTAGTGTCGAATATTTTCGATTTTTGAATATTTTAAGACGTTGAGTTAGCAAGAAACTTATTGGTGTTATAGGAAACAATAGCAACAGTCAAGGCCAACAGATTCTAATTTTGTGTTAATCTACAAAAAGTGAAAACGTTACGTTACTGATTTGAAGTCGAATGTCTATTTCACAATATGGCGCTGGTTTTGACAACAAGCTCGCACATACGGCAGCGATTCACGTGGGTTCTTCTTAAGTGAAACGGAGTCTATGACGCATTGTGAGTTCTCTTTTAAAAAATACAAAATTTTAACTATTCCAGCTCTTTTCATTTTAGAATCCGTGATACCTCAAAGTTGTGAGCATTGTTTCCCTCCTGGTGACTGATTTCGCCTGATAAGAGGACAAAAATTGATAAGATAAGATGCACTCATCCCGATCTCTGAAGTCGTTGCGGAAACTTGTTTAACGAGGTAACAAGGATGTAATTTAAGTGAAAGTTTTTCATGCACATATTTTTCCCTTTCAATTTTACAGAAAAAATCGTTAAGACCTTTCTATCTCCCGAAAAGTTCTACAAAACTAGACTTTGCTGGTCAAAAAATATCGGTTAATCCTGGAGCTATGAGCAAAAAACTATTTTTCACAATATTATTAATAAACAAATTAAAAACGCGATGTTGATATTATGACGTCTTTATATTACACCTTATTATGCCCTTAAATTCACAAATAACATGTACGAAATCCGGAATCTATAACATAGGTTGTTTGAAAACTAGAACGTCATAAACAAATTAATTGATTCTCGCCCTGTATACGACATCCTTTCTAATCCTGTTTGTTTTGTTGGTGGATTTCACTGTGATAAGTCATGTGTCGTTATTTTTTATCAGAAATATGCAATTCCGCAACTGCGGGAATGATTGAACTTTGAATATTTCATAAAAACGCCATTGACGACTCGGGTCCAAGATATATCAATATTATAATTTGTAATGTAGGTAAGTTATATCAACGAACAATGTTCGTTGGTTATATATTAACAATTTATTCTTGATACTTAGAATCTGGTTAATGTAGAAACTTGATGCCTCTGAGAAATTTTACTTAGTTGAAGACCAAAAGTTAGTTTTGTTGGGTGTAGTTTTCTCCCAAGAATCCAGATGAGCTACCCATTGATAGATTGCCCCAGTTTCGCCTACGGTACACTATACTTGTTTGAAATAGTTATTTCCATTCCCACCTAGTGTCAGTTCATAAATCATAATATCATAAATGAAACTAAATTTGGAATTTTCAAAATTTATTAGTGCACATAGCACATAGCATTGTTAAAAAAAAATTTGTAGAAAATCTCCACACTGTGTCCGTTAAGTATGGAACAAATTCATTTTTAGCTAAACAGGCCACTTTAAGAAATAATCCTGAAACACGTATATTTTTGATTTTTAATTTGCCGTATTTTAAAATAATAATCTAATATACAGGGTGAATTACTTTCGAGTAATGACGTCACTGTCATTTTTTTAAATGGAACACCCCCATTTTGTCTCAATTTTCGGATTACTCTGGCTGAGCTGATTCCCAAAATGTATCACATGTTGGTGGTACAGGGTAGACAAAAATACAATAGTTTTGTGTATGCTCATAAAGTAACGCGTAACATTCTTTGTTAGTAAAATTAACAATATTATCAAAAATACCTATTGTCTAGCGGAGAGAAAATAATGAAATACATGACTTTATAAATGTTCGATCTGCAGCCCTTGCTGTATTTGACAGTAACCCACACGGTGTACAAATTCTTGTTGAACCTTGTTTATTGTGTCTTGAGAAATATTGTTTATTGCTGTCCGAATTCTTGAATATTTGCTGGATTCGTTTGATACACAACATTCTTCAGATGGCACCACATAAAATAATCCAAAGGATTGAAATCTGGTGACCTCGTATTTTTTATGATGACAAAATCCGATTTCTTATAGAGTTTTTGTCAAAAATATTTACCCTCTGCTTGGTCTATTCGTATCATTCACGTTCTTAACATTTATGTTCTGAAACTGTTATAGTTATTTATAACATTTTATTCATTTTAAGAATATTATGAGCACAAACAAAATTTCAGTAAGTCTAATAAATTTCACGCAAAATTCAGAATATGTAAGTAGTCGAGATCCTAACCTAACCGAAAACATACTCTTCGACGTCACAACCAATAGCAATCCGTTTACAAAAACTTCAATTCATTCGAATTTTTTGGCATGTTTAATTCGTTATTTCTAAAATTTTTTTCATACCAGTCGTTTTCATGCAATATATTCTTATTATTTAGAGCACATTTTTGCTAATTAAATTATCAATCACGTTACCTATAGTGATTTAACAATTCACCGTTTTTGAATTTTATCACACTTGCGGCCATTTTGGCGCCGATACAGAAAAAACTTGATGTTTTTAAAATACCAACACAAAAGTTACCTTTACAATATGTCCCTCTAAGTTGGAATCATATGGGAAACTTTTTTATTATTAATTTTAGGAAAAAAAGTTATTCTTCATAAAATGCTCAGTATTATCTAAAAGGTTTGTCAAAAAATATGAGTTTTACTAAAAAATAAGGTATCTTTAAATTTAACAATATCGTAAAATGTTACTAAAAAAAGTTGGATATGTCGAAGCATTAGTATGAGTAAAAATTAAATTTGTTTGTTTCTAACATTTATATGATGTTAATTTTATAACTCAGTGTTTGAATGTATATTATTATTTGCAAAATAAATGAATATGCACTTATTTCCCGTTTTAAATGCAAAATTATTAAAAAACATGGAAAACCTAAAAGATTATCATATGCTTCGTAATCACAAGAGATAAATGTTCATTCAAAATAGAAACATTAGTAAAAAATGAAATAATCTGAAGTTTCAATTTAAATGAATGTAATTATATATTTAACCGTAGTCTTCAATTCTGATAAACTTTTTTAAGTAACATTTTTCGATATTGTAAAATTTAAAGGTACTTTACGGTAAGAAAAACTAATATTTTTGGACAAACCTCGTATACGACTGAAAATTTTTATATTTGATTACTGTATTACCTATAGGTTTTAGATAATGCAGAACTTCTTATGAAGAATAACTTTTTTTCCTAAAATTTATAATAAAAAAGTTTTCTACAGTGCTATTCAAAAGTCCCCTCCCCCCCTCGTATCTTTTGAACGGCTACACTTAAATTAATAAAATTTGGAGGGTGAAAATACAGTGTTATAAACTTCTCTACGAATGGTAACAGGTGACGTAATAATAATAGATAACGTCACAGTGCCAATAATTTTAAACAGGAACTTGTGACAAGTGATATCTCGTTTGAAGGCATTGACATTGGCTACATAGCCATATTAATTTTGTTTGGGTTCAAACTAATTTTGACGGATAAATTAAATAAATACCAAAATTATTATTTCTCATTTAAATATTGAAGATTTTTCAGTCCGCCTCTGGATAGTTGTCAAAATAATTGGGGTTTTTAATTTAATAGTATTTGTTGCTTTGCATAGTTTTTCTAAATAGCTTAAATATTTAATTTTATTATTGTTAAACGAGACGTTTAAGAGTTTACATAGGCAAAATGGTACGTACTCAAGCCGACAAAGTAGCAGCTATCTTAATAATTGGTGAATCTACAAAGAATCTCCATTTGAGGGAGCTTCTTCACAAGTTTGAAGCCACAGGTAGTGTTCAAGATGCCAAACGATCTGGTCGACCAACATTTAGTGATGAGAAAAAAATTGATATAGTTGCTGAAATGGTAGTAAACCCTACTTCCTCTTCAACTAAAGTTGCGTCTATTTAAGCCATTAAGAAAAACTTTGCAAAGCAACAAATACTATTAAATTAAAAACGTCAATTATTTTGACAGCTAACCAAAGGCGGACTGAAAAATCTTCAATATTTAAATGTGAAATAATAATTTTGGTATTTATTTAATTTATCCGTAAAAATTAGTTTGAATCCAGACAAAATTAATATGGCTATGTAGCCAATGTCAATTCCTTTTAAACTAGATATCACTTGCCATAAGGTCCTATTTAAAATTATTGGCCAGAGTGGCACTGTGACGTCATCTATTACTATAATGTCACCTGTTACTATTCGTAGAGAAGTTGACAACACTTTATTTTCACCCCTCAAATTTTATTAATGTAAGAGTAGCCGTTCAAAAGATATGAGGGGGGAGGGGACTTTTGAATAGCACTGTATATGATTCCAACTTGTAAAATACAAAAACATTTACACAATATTTTGTATTTACAAATATTTCCCATAATGGTATTCTTTTTTAAGGCCCCAAAAATTGTATGAATCTATCACAGTCTAGATCATCAGTGCGTATTTTGTTCAAGCCTATTAAAAAAAGGGTGGAAAGTGGGAAACTTGTTAACGACAAATGTCTGTTAGTCTGGCTCTACTTATCCTATCTTTGCAGACTTGGTCCTGTTCCACCAATGTAAATATTAAATACTTACCGTAAACGAAGGTTCCTGATATTGCTTCGTTCTATAGCCATTGGGACACCCGGTACATTGCATTTGAATTAACATTTAAAGCCATTGCTATAGCTGTTGTTCAAGTTATCGAAGAAACTGTTAAGTATCATTGGTCATCTAATGTGAGAATTTTTAGAAAAAAATTAATATGGGAATATTATCAATTGTTCGGTAAAGTGATTTAATAAACCATTTTCTTCTACAATGCAGCGTAAAATAACAGTCTCGAAGGGTCACTAACATTTAATAGACTATTATTAATAGTAATCATATATTTTTTAATTCAGAGCCGGCTTTAGTATATAACTTTTGTATAATATTCCAGTAAAAATACCTGAAATTTGCTCTTTTTTGCTGTTTTCTTGCGAAAAAATCGTGGAAATAGCGGAAAACTCAATATTTTCAACTATTTTTATGCAAAGGTAAGAAACTTCCGAATAAATTGTAAAGCGACCAATTTTACGTAGAAATATACAGTGGCGGCTCATCCATTACGTCGTTGGGTCAATAAACTCCAATTGAAAAATATTTAAAAAGTGTTTAAAAAAATAAGATATATCTGTACTATACATATAGTCTATTATTCATCTTGAATTAAATTTAACTAAAACGTTTCAAGACAGGGGTCTTGAAACGCGTGTCCACGGATATTTTTAAATATTAGTTTCAGTGAAAAATGTTATTCTTGATAAAAAGCTTTGCTTGTTCTGAAACCCCGTAAAATGAAATAAAATTCAAGTTTTTCAAAACGTGTCTCATTTTACAGCCATTTTTATGAAAACCGTATGAATTTTTGCAAGAAGTTCGAAAATAATGTATTGATCTAGTGAGTGACGCTTAAGATTTACCAGATTTACTTTTATAAATAATATTCAAATCGTCATTCTTTAATAAATATTTAACAACAATGTTAACTATTTAAGAATTATAATCACTATCAAAAATAACAATACAAAATAATAATATAAGAAACACTGAGTAAACAAGAAACATCTATTCAATACATCCTCCCCCAGCTTCAAAACATCTCTTAATTCTCTTTCTAAATTTTTTGTAAGTTTTGCGCATCATTTCTGAGGTAATTTCGTTAACGGCATCAATGATATTTCGTTTCAAGTATTCAATATTATGGTTTGAATTATTTGCGTAAACTTTTTGTTTCAAGTAATCCCCAAAAAAAAATTTTAAATCGTTAAATCGGGGGATCGGGGAGGAGAAAATATTGCTCCATAACGTCCCATCCATCGCCCAGGAAAATATTCATCTAGCCATCCTCTAATTAGCAAAGTCGAATGTGACGAACATCCATCATGTTGAAAGTACATTTTACGCCTTTGCTGCAAGGGAATATTTTCTAATTCAGGTATTAAGAAATTGTCAAGCAAATACAAATATACCTCCTGATTTAATGTATCTTCCAGTAAATACGGTCCGATTATTCGACCCGGTAAAACCACACACCTAATATTAACTTTTTTAGCAAATTGATTATTACAGTTAATCCTGTTGCTCAGGTTTCCAATAGCCCATTATCGACAATTTTGGGAAGAAACGACTCCGTTTGTTGTAAGCATTGCTTCATCAGTGAACAAAATATTATTGTGAAAGAATCGGTCATGCATAAATTTTTCACTAATCATCGCACAAAAGACTAACCTTGTGTCATAATCATAATCTTGTAAGGTATGAATTTTGTTTTGCTTAAATATTTTCTGTAAGTGACTCTTGGAAAAACCAACCTCCACTGCTCTTTTTCGTAGACTCCACTTGGGATTTTCCCTTAAGGGGCATCTACCAAATTCGACCTTGCACAATTATGCTTTGTATATTTTTTTGTTTCCCTACGTCCTCACGTTTAAGTTCACATAACGAAAATTTTATTAGAAATATGAAAGCTCCGCAACATGTAGATAGCCAAGCGGTCCAAGCGGATTTTGGTTCACGTACTACTCTATAAGCTTCGTCAGTACTGAACTGGGAGACCGCCGAGACCGGCGAGCGTTGTATCAACAATGGAACGGCACGCGACTACTGAAGCAGAGAGACAATGTCAGTCATAGAAGGATAGAAAAGCGAGAGATGGATTTTTATCCGATATTTTAGTGGTAGCAACCGAACTTCAATAAGGAATTGTACGGTCATAAGTAATTTGAGGATTCTGAGATTTTTATATAGTATTCATAAAGCTTCAAATTAGACATCTTATCAATTAGTTTTTCCCTTTAATCCATATTTAATTCTTTGCAAGGGCTCAAACTTTGCTTAATATGTGTAATTACCTCATGATTTGTATTTTTTTCAACAAAATTTGGTTAGCATTTCAAAGTTTTTATTCGATGAGAACTCTAAGTTCAACATTAATCTACATGATATATTTTTTTCTTAATTTTCAATACATCCATTACCCCAAAATTCTTTGCAAAAAATATTTCGATATTTTGTCAAATCGCTGCCGATAGATTCCCCTTAACGAAAGCATAGCTAGCGCACTAGCTGCATCATCCTTCTCAATTTCTTTTTGTCTTGGACAGATCTAATCAAACTTCCTTATAAATTTTTTCAATTCACACCGCGTAATATATCCTCGGAACTTGAATAAAATATAACAATAATCATTTAACTATACTCCATAACATTAAACTGTTATAATATCGTCTGAGAAATATTAAAGAATGTCGAATTTTTTCAGTGTCAGATAAAGGAACCAAAGTTTTAAAAAAACTTATTCTTAGTAACGGTAGCTGGTTTGATTTTCACAAAAATTTACGAAAATAATAATAGTTAGGTAGGCGAGGTCGCTAAATGGCGACATTCTCGAGCGCCGTCGAGACCTATCAAAATCGAAAGATAAAGTAATTTGGAAAAGAAAAGCTCGTATGGTAAAAATCATTTTAGCGGTGGGTATGGCGTGTACGGTTTTACAAAAATGTTAAAAAAAGCAGTTACTTGGGCAATCTGGAGCGCGTCAGATGTTCATACCACGTATGCCCCAAGTGCCTCTGATAGTTACGGTATACTAATCTGCCGGTTAGCGTGGTGGGAGAAGGCATATAAAGTAGTCAAAAATTCAAAAAAAAATATACTCGAGCGCGTCAGATTTTCGGAAAGGGTGTTAAGTAGGCCCCAAGGAAGCTCCCTTTAAAAAAACTGACGATTTCGGCGTGACGATAAGTTACGACAAATTTTTGAAAATGCAAAAAAAAAGTTCTTTTGAAATACTCGAGCGCGTCAGATTTTCATAGGGGAGGTTTATCTCGGTATCCTGAAAGCTTTTTTTCTTAATCTGACAAAAATGTTGGTGCATGGGTTCTCTTAATCTGACCGAAAAATGTCTGTATAACATGTTTTTATGACACATTCCTTTTTTTTGCTTCAATTCTCCACTTCGTTTTGCTTAAGGTACGTCCAAAAAATTATTTTAGGATCAACAGGCTATTGAATAATATAAATAAATGAAACTGTGCATGTTAATATTACTTTTGTATACAGATACGCGTAACTTTTTCCGAGTCCACGAAAATTGTCGAGAAGCTTTAGGAAAAAAAAATTGAGATAATATAATAAAAGTTACATAATTTAATGGATGGTTTATTTGAAAGTAGCAAGAGGACTAGCAGAACCCCACCTAAAAGTAAAAAAGATGAAAAGTTAGACCAAATCATAGCGTTAATGAAGGAAATGTCTGCAGATCAAAAGGATATGAAATGGGAACAACAACTTATTAAAAACGAGATCAAAGAAACCAAAGATCAACAGGCTCTGTTTAATGAGGAAATATTAAAGTTGAAAGTTGAAAACGAAGTATTGAGAAAAGAAAACCAAGCAATCAAAAAAGAAAATGCAGAAATGAAAACAGAAATGGAAGAGATTAAAAAAACAATGGAAATCATAGATAAAGAAAGAAGAAAGAATAATGTGATGATAAATGGATTAAAACTTGATACTAATGAGCCGTCGAAATTGGTAGAAAATGTCAGAAACTTTGTGAGTCAACAATTAAAAATAAATATCGAGCCTAAGGCAGTTAACAAGATAGGGGAGAAAATGTATATAGTGGAATGTCAAAATGAAGTTGATAAAGAAAAAATTATGGCGAATAAAGCAACATTGAAGGAGAGGAAAGAAGAAAGAGTTTTTATAAATAATGATATGACCAAAAAGGAAAGAGAAAAACAAAAAGAGATAAGGATGTTTGCAAAAATAGAAAGCCAAAAGGGAAAAGACGTGAAAATTGGATATAATAAGGTAACAGTAAATGAACAAGAATGGAGATGGGATAAAGAAACAAATAGAATGAAAATACTGGAAAAAATATATTCAAAAAACTAAATAAAGAAACAGATATTCATGGTAACAGAGAAAAAGACTCGGCAACGGAATTTGATACGAATAAAGTAAAATCAACAACGGAAATGTGGGGAATTGGAACATGGAATGTTAGAAGTATTTTAGGAAAAGAAAAAGAATTAGAAGAAGAGTTTGAAAATACAAACTTGAAAATACTAGCTATAACAGAGACAAAAAAAAGGACAGGGGATAGTGAAAATGGATAATGGTCATATACTCATATATAGTGGCATTGAAAATGAGAAAAGAGCAGCAGCAGGAGTTGCATGAATAATACATAGAAGCTTAGAAGAACAAATTACTGGATGGACGGGATGGTCGGAAAGATTATTGGTGATGGAAATGAAAAATAAAAATATGAACACAAAAACTATAATAATTGTATATGGACCAAATGAAGACGATACAATAGGAAATAAAGATAAGTTTTGGGAAGATCTAACTATGGTTACAGAAAATGCGAAAGGAAAAATAATTATACTTGGAGATTTTAATAGCAGAGTAGGAACAAAAGATGACATTTATAGAACAGTAATAGGAAAACATGGTGGAACATTTAGGAATAATAATGGAGAGCGGCTGCTGGATTTTTGCATATTACACAATTTTATTGTAACTAATACATTTTTCCAACATAAAGACATACATAAATATACACGTGTGATGGAAAGCAGAAATGAAAGGTCAATAATAGATTATATATTGGTGGAAAAAAGAAATCAAAAGGAAGTATTGGATACCAGAGTTAGAAGAGGACCAGAAATAGGAAGTGACCACTATTTGCTTGTAACAAAAATAAGAGAACAAGTAGAAATTACAAACCATAATAAACCAAAATTAGAAAGTACAATAGAATATGAATCGGTCAAATCATACAAACTCCAGGGAAGTTCTCAAATAATTATGATTTAATGAAAAATGGTAATTTAGAAGAAATGTGGGATTATTTCAAAAAAACCGTATCGGAAACCGCTAAAGAAATATGTGGTTGTAGCAAGAAAACTAATAAGAAAAAACAAACAGCTTGGTGGACGGACGAAATTAAAATAGAATTAAATTTAAAAAAAGAAGCGTGGAAAATATATGTAAATAACAAAACAACTGAAAACTATGAAATGTACAAAGATAAGAGGAAAAATGTAAAAGAGATGGTAGCAGTAGCTAAAAGAAATCAGTGGAAAGAATTTGGCGAAAAAATGGAAAACAATAGTAAATCAAATCAAAAACTGTTTTACAAAACTTTGAAGTCATTAAGAAAGGAAAAAACACAAGAAATAACATGGATAAAAAATAAAAAAGGAGATATTCTAAGAAATGAAAACGAAGTGATTGATAGATGGAAAGAGTATTTTGAGGAATTATTAGGAGCAGACAGCAAAGTTCAGGACATTAACAAAAAAAAAGGATGCAATAACAAAAAATGAAGACATTGTAACTCTAAAAGAATTACAGGAAATAATAAGTGAATTGAAAAATGGAAAATCTCCAGGAATTGATAAGTTAACAGCAGAAATGTTCAAGAATTTAGGGGAAACAGGAACAAAAATATTATTGAACATATACAACATTGCGTGGAGGGAAGAACAGATTCCAGAAGATTGGAAGACAGCCTTAATAGTTCCAATATATAAAAAGGGGGATAGACAAGACTGCAATAATTATAGAGGAATAAATTTACTTAGTACAGCTATGAAAGTATACGAGAAGATTATAGACAGTAAGCTAAGACCAATAATAGAAAATACTCTCGAAGAATCGCAAAGTGGATTTAGAAGAGGTCGAAGCATCCAAGACCACATATTTACGGTGAAACAGATAATTGATAAGTTCTCACAACAAGAGAAAGAGGTATATATAGGATTCATAGACATGGAAAAAGCTTTTGACAAAGTACCAAGGGAGAAGTTATGGAAAGTACTAGAAGGAAGGGGAGTAAACTACAAAATAATAGACATAATCAAAAACATTTACAAAAATAATAGAAATTGTGTAATATACAAAAATAAAACATCAGAACCATTTTCAACACAAGAAGGATTAAGGCAAGGAGGGGGACTAAGTCCATTATTATTTACAATTTTTATTGATGAAATAATTAAAAAATCGTCAACCAAAATGGCAAAACTACACGTTGGATACAGACATTTAGGAAGAGTGGATATATCAGAAGCAGCTTTTGCAGATGATTTAATAATTATGGCAGGGAAAGAGAAGGATTTACAAAAGAATATGGAAATATGGAGCACGGTATCTGAAGAATTTGGAATGACAGTTAACCAAAGTAAAACCAAAGTTATGGTTATAGGACCGAAACAAAAACATTTAAATATACAGTTAGATGGAATAAAAATTGAGCAAGTTAGAAGATATAAATACTTGGGAGTAGAAATAGAAGAAAATGGAACGCAGGAAGTACAAAAAACGATGAAACTTTATCACACGATGAATTCGACATTTATAAATAAAAAAGAAATTTCCAAGAAAACAAAGTTAAATGTATTCAAAACAATTTACCGGCCAATATTAACATTCGGATGTGAATCCTGGGTATTAACAAAGAGACAAAAGAGTCGAATACAAGCAGTTGAGATGAAGTATCTTAGGCGAGTTAAAGGAGTCACAAAGAAAGATAAAATAAGAAATACGAAAATAAGAGAAGACCTTGAAATAGAATCAACACTCAAATTTATTGAAAAGAGACAATTAAGCTGGTGGGGACATTTACAAAGAATGAACGATACAAGACCAGTTAAAAAAGTATGGCAATCAAAAATACAAAAAAGAACGAAAAAAGGAAGACCAAAACAAACATGGGATGGTGTTATGGTAGGCATACCTACTGCAAGAAAAAGGTAAAACATGGACAGAATCAAAAACAATGGCAAGGGATAAAAAACAATGGGCTAAATTTGTACATGAATAAAATTCTATCTGGACCGGAGCATCGATGAAAAAATGGATATATATGTCTTAAGCATAATGCGATGTACCTAGTTGGAATAAGTATAATTGTAAAAGTATACCCTACACCATATACTATGGTAATTGGGTTTTTGATAATATATACAGGGTGGGGCAATCTTCTGACATCGGGGGATTACATCGTTGTGGTAAGAGATAAAACTTTAAAGTTTTGTGTGGGCTAATACAGCTACTGAGGGCACATTTTGAAAATACTTTCGATTCTACAGGGTGTTCCGAAACCACGTAGCAGCACAAACTTACATTTTTTTAAATGAAACGTACTATATTTTGTTCAAGAATCGAAAAGATCTCACCGAGAGCGTTACAAAAATAGAGCATTCTAATATATTATATGGGTGTTTTAAAAAGATATGGCCAATTATTGGCAAAAAAGACCTCCTCTTTAACACTCTGCTAAACAGTAAATCAAAATAAATCAATAGGTCTTTGTATTCAATTGTTATTCACATATCATTGGCTGTGCTCAGTATCAATTACTTTTTTATCTGTGGCTTCTTTAATACCGGGTGAAACAAAACGCAAATCAAGCAATATCTCAAAATTTTAAATGAATCACCCTATAAGTCTTTTTACAATTTTTTAGTGAAATTAATAATCTTTCAAACGATGTAGTACATTCAGGGTATAAGTTGATGGAAAATCGTAAATATTATATGATAATGGTCAAAAACAAATATTTTACCTACACATATTACTTAAATGGTATTAAATTTTTACATGCAACGTCTAAGCCATAAATTTTAATCGTAATTTTGGATCTATCTAAAATATCTTTTACTTTTACTTTTACCATTAGAGGAAGGAAAGACTCAATCGGAATTATGTTGGAAGCAATATTTTTGTTTACTGTGAGTAGGCTAATGACATTATAGTACCAATAAATATAAAAGCAGTTTGCAGTCTTTACGAAATAATTAAGTCATCACAAACGGTATATCTTAGTTATGTAAGATGTAAGATTGTATTTATTTTCCAACTTTCTCTATTTTCAAAAAACTAACAATTATGGAAACCAACATTATAAAAACACTTACATTTACATAAATAAACATTGACATTTTATAAAAAGTATAGTTTATGCTAAGGGTTCAAAATGACGACCTCACTGGTCGTGATAAATTTTTTGAGAAAACATTTTGGAGAATTATTAGAGGAAGTTGATTTGAACACAAGAGTTAACTTGTGGTTCCAACAAGATGGAGCATCTGTACATTACGTTCGTTGTGTACGTCGGTGGTTGAACAGACATTTTACCGACAGGTGGATAGGACGTGGTGGACCCATTTCGTGGCCTCCTGGATCTCCAGATCTCACACCGATGGATTTCTTTTTATGGTAATACATCAAGCAACTTGTGTATCAAACGGAACCTACTACCAGAGAAGACATGAAAGAAAGGATTCGTAACGCATTTACCACAATAACTCCAGCTATGTTGGAAAGTGAGATCCTCGTTTTTGAAAAGAATTGTATGGAAGTAAATGGTCGCCATTTTGAACACTTAGCATAAACTACAATACTTTTTATAGAATGTCAATGTTCATTTATGTAAGTGTGAGTGTTCTTATACTGTTGGTTTTCATAATTGTTAGTTTTTCAAAAATAGAAAAAGTTGGGAAATTAAATACAAGCTTGCATTTTACATAACCAAGATATGCTGTTTGTGGTGACTTAAGTAATTATTTCGTAAAGACTACAAACTGCTTTTATACTTATTAGTACTATAATGACATTAGCCTACTTACCAGTAAACAAAAATATTTCTTCCAAAATAATTCCTTCTTTCCTTCCTCTAATGGTAAGAGTAGAAGTCAAAGATATTGTATTTTAGATGCATCCAAAATTATGATTAGAATTTATGCCTTAGAAATGTTAAAATTCACAAGATGTTGCATGTAAAAATTTAATACCATTTAATTTGTTTAAGTAAAATACTTGTTTTTCACCATTATCATAAAATATCTACGATTTTCCATTAACTAATGCCCTAAGTGTACTACATCGTTTAAAAGTTTATTAATTGTACTAACAAATTGTAAAAAGACTTATAGGGTGATTCATTAAAAATTTTTGAGATATTCCTCGATTTGCGTTTTGTTTCACCCTGTATTAAAGAGGCCACAGATAAAAAAAGTAATTAATACTGAGTACAGCCAATGCTGTGTGTATGACATTTGAATACAAAGACCTGTTGATTTATTTTAATTTACTGTTTTGCAGAGTGTTAAAGAGGAGGTCTGTTTTGCTAATAATTGGCCATCTTTGTAAAACACCCTTATAATAAGAGGTTCAATAAAACACGAAGTCCAAACCACAATATTTTAATATTGTCCGAACAAAGAAGGACAAGTAACTTGCTACTAGTTTCGGTAAAACATTACCATCATCAGGCTATAAAAAGAAAGATAACAGGTACAATCCAGAAAAATAAGATCTTATCGAAGACATGTTAAAATTAAAAGTTCGACATGTTCCACATGTTGAAATTTTAATAATTTCTTTCTCTTGTTCTTCTGTCACTAAATCCTTTTTTATTAAAGGTCTATTTGGAAAATTAAAATTTAAATTTAAAAAGACATTCACTAGACATTTCAAAATTTAATTCAACAAAAATTTCCCCCTTCACTACGTTTTTACCATTTATTAAAGTAACAATTAAAGTTTAAACTTTAAAGTATGTTTCAAAACTTAA
>CAJUYH010000586.1:35490-62263 GCA_910591685.1 Galerucella tenella
TATATATATATATATATACATAATTTAATCATCGTTGTTCCATATAAATTTTTTTAACACCCTCCGTTTTCGAGATATTATACTCAAAAAACGGGGGTTTGAGTTTTCATGATGCTTTAAGTCCAAAAGTTTTAACTTTGGACACAAATGTAAAGAAACTTTTTGTGTAAAATGAAATAACCTTTTTTTATTTGAACTTTTTTGTGTAAAATGTATCGTTCGCGACTTATATGCCGCAACGCGTTTTTTGGCAGACGAAATGGCTCCTCCACACTTCCGGTCATGCGAAAACCGGCAGATTTTGTATTTTTAGTAAGTCTTAGATTATATTCTTCAAAATAAAAAAATAAAAAATCGCGCTCGAAAATGCTGGATTAACGTTTTTTTTTACAAGCTCGCGACCCTATAACTCGGGGGCGTCAAGGACTTATCGTCAGATTAGTTAAATTCAGTCTCAAAACACTAAGATCAACCAGCAATATCTTAATCTGACGCGCTCGAGTATTTCAGACTATCGATTTTTTTTACTAATCTGATCGTCTATCCTAGGTGCACGTGACTACATCTAGAGCTAATACTTTCCAAAGTTGGTCTAAGGTCTGAGGTATCTCTCATATCTTCAACTGCCACGCTCGTTTTTTCCCGAAAAATCTCCTATTCGCCTCCCTAACTATAATAAATACACCACAAGGAACATACAAAAGATATATTTTAAACGATTTCATCAATTGACGTGTATGCATCAACATATCACTTTCTGATTCAAAATATATAGTCCTAGATAATGTACCTAAGTACATATTCGTAATATTCAACGACCAAACACTTTAAATGTACACAATAAACCAATTAGTAACAATTACCTTGACTTAAATTGTGAATAAGAAACCACTTGCTTTCTTTGTATGTTTTAACAAAGAACTTTATGCCTAATAGCTTAAGTAAGTAGAATAAAAAATGACTGAGTAACGCAATTCTTCCCATATTAGTGACTACCTTCAGTTTTATTTTTTTCCTTATTGTAGATCAATTGTTATCTTTAGATGATATTATAGCCACTTGCATTATATTTTGTTTAAATAGATGAGGCTCAATGAAAAATGAAATAATAGTTATTTACGTAATTTGTGGGATATGGACATTATTAACGCACGCATGTGAAGTTTGCACGACAAGGCCGTAGGCCGAGTCGTGTAATCACATAAGTGCGTTATTATTTCCAATCACACGTGTTAAGTACAAAATTTTATCTACAACTGTTCATTAGTATTATTAACAGTACCTATATTATAATATTAAAAAAAAATTCAATTCACCGTTTTTTTAATAAGATTGACTGCAAACTGTGTATCATATTTTGTGACCATAGCAACAAAGACAAACAAGGCTGTGGTAATGAAATAAATTATAATGTCATCAAATTTTCAAAGTAGAATGAACAAAAATGTATAAAAATGAGTTTAATCGAAGACAATCTCCTTTCGGAAATTGAAAATGTAGCTTCCAGTGTTATTTTAAATAAATTCTGGTATATATGTTTCTAGATTCTTATTATCGCACTAGTGCGGTAATGTACGTCATTATGACACTGTAGATAAAACAATTTGATTTGTTAAAATTTACATTATATTTGAACCTATCTTCAACTTACAGTTGTGAGGTAGTTTCACTAACACAGTAGCAATTTCTCAAACGAGTGGAGGTATAATGAAAAATTTTTAATTTATACAGTGCCTTAATAATGAATTTTTACGGATATTGACAAAAGTAGTATAATCTATTTACATGGAAATAAAAAGTAAAAAGTGTCTAAATATGGGATTAACTAAAGTAGGTATTTAACAAGTTTACCTGGAAATTCATTCAAAACAATCTTACCGGATCTTTTCTTGGTAAAAAGGTTTAATAAGGGAGAATTGTTGATATTTATTTGGACGTTAAGAAGATTATCTGAATATTTGTTTTTATTTACATATCTCAAGAGCTTCTAAAAGATTAAATTTGAGGGATATAGGTTCTATATGCAAAATTTCTAAATTTGAATCGAAAATGTGTTGGTTTGCTAATAAATGATTTGAGTAGTTAGCTGGAATCTGATTTTTGTTGTCATAGCTACGTTTGTGTTCTGATATTCCATAATAATTTTAAAATTCCTAAAATTAAGTTCTACCTATATAAATTTTATCACAGTTTTCATGACAACATTTTAATTTATAAACTCCTGATTTGTTTAATTTTGAAGACATAGATTTGTCGTTTTTAATGAATTTGGATAAATTGCAATCGGTTTTAAAGCAAATATTCAAGTCAAAAGTTTATAAAAATGATTTGATTTTTAAGGATGGTATTCCAAAGTATGTTAGGCTTTTAAATTGATTATTTTTGTTTTTATCTGAAGGATATACTTGTTCTAGAGTATGTTTTAGTATCTTTTTATTTATGATATTGTCTATTAAATTTGGATCGCAATTATTATCAACTGCTATTTGTTTTATGATATTTAGTATATATTTAGTATTAATGCACTGTATAAATTGAAAAAAGTTTATCATACCTCCACTCGTTTGAGAAAGCTACTGTGTTAGCGAAATGCGTCACAGCTTTAAGTTGCACCTAGGTTCAAATATAACGTAGATTTTATGATTTTAACAAATTAAATTGTTTTTTTCAATTTCTAAACTAAAATAATCACTTTGGTCTTCGTTGTTAGAGACTAAAGTGCCACTTTTAGACCCAAGGGATATAAAGTGACAGTTCAAGTCCCAAGGAACTTAAAGTACAAATAAAAACGTACGTTAGTAACATTAATCTTCATTTGTTTACCTTACAAATAATTCGTACTATTGTTCATATAATTTTCTCGATTTTTATGGAATTAGTTCTTGAGAAATTTCTTCAACAGCCCGATCTACGTTGACTTCTTCACTCTTATTCATTTTCACTGATTATCGCTACGTTTACAATGGCGCTGTTTTGACAGTGACTTTGTTTATCATTGCCATAGAAACAAACAGCATACGATGTTTATTGTGTTAGGGCTTCAAATGTGAGTAGTATTAATTTTTATTTAAAAACTATGTAGAATTAACGGAATTGCAAAAAATAGCGTATACACCTCTCGACTAAAGTGACATTAATCCCTTAGGTGGATTTCTTCCCTCAGGCTCCTCTACGCTCCATCCTCAGGTCACTTTAGTCGCTTGGTGTATAATATACTATTATTTCATAGTTTATAAAATTTTTTGTTCAGCAATCTTAAGAGTCAATGGCGTGATTAAATGTCTTAACGATTGTTTGCATTATTATTCAACGATATAATGCCAGCAGACTGTCAACAACGTTTTGAATAACAAAACAAATATTTGATTTTACCACAAGAACAATCAACACAAGTCAGGACATAGAGGCAACCGGAAGCTACATTTCTTCGACATCGTACATCGTCACTAGTTAATTAAGTCGGTAGCATTGTAAGAAAACTGCAACTTATAATTTATTAATCATTGATACCATAAATCGCTTAAAATGTTGCTTATTCACCCCCCCCCCCAAAAAACGTATTAATTATTGAATTAAAAAAACTCCTCGTTTCCAAACTTTTATTGGCAAACATTGTATTGTCAATTAATTACAATGTTACAAAGTATCAGAGCTGGAGTAGGTACATAGGTATACCTCGAACTTATACTAAACATTCTTTTATAATTAATTTTTCCATCAACTGTGCGTTTTTGCGCTGTATTAATGTACACAAAATCATCTATTAATTACCCCTAGTACCTCTAGCAATATTTTTGAAAAGTTGTACTTTTTCATCATACCGTCTTGTGGCATATCCCAGGTTGTCTGATTTCTAAGAAGTGATGAGATGGTTCTGTAATGTTTTTCTTATTTATTTAAACAGTTTTTACCGTGGGATAAAATTATACACTCACTAATTACTATCGATTTATTAAAGAAACACTCACACACTATAATAATCTTAATTTATATACACACTACTTAATGTCTATTGATTTATCTACACTCGGTATAATAATTGTCCTAATTTATCTTCTACACTATTTATATTCACTTCTGCTCACTCACTGTATACTGAAACTGTTCACCAATTCACTGTATACTGAACAACTGCCGACTCACTCGAAAATCCACGTATATATACTCCTTTAAATCTCTAGAACTCGAATCTCTAGAACATTCGCGATAAACCATTGTACGGCCTGGTACATTTCCAGAACAGTCTGGATATTACCTGCGAAATAACCTTTCTAGAAAGGTCGCATTCATCGTTTGCGACAGGACCGGCTTCGGAATTAGTGAGTTCGTAACAGTTCTTTTTATGATTCCCTCTCTACTTAGTATGTATCTTGTTCTTTCTGCAACACTTTCCACCACTATATGTAGAGGGGTGAGGTTGAGAATCACTTCCATGGCTGCCGTTGGGCATGTTCTCATTGCTCCTGTAATGCATATACAGGCTAGTCTTTGAATTTTGGAGAGGTTTTCTCTCGTCGTCAATAGGCTAGTTCTACTACTCCACGGAATGGCTCCATAAGTGATAATTGGTCTCACTATAGCAGTGTACATCCAGCTTAGGACTTTTGGGTTACAACCCCAGTTTCTCCCTGCCAGTTTCCTGTACACCATTAGAGCCAGTTTTACCTTGTATGTAATCTTTTTTTCGTGTTTGTTCCACAGGAGTTTACTGTCTAGAGTCAAACTTAGATACTTGACTTCTGGTCTCCATTGAATCTCGTTTCCATCAAATTTTATGGTTTTGAGGATGAGTTTTCTTTCCCTAGTGAAGTCTATCAAGATGGTTTTAGTGGTACAAGATACAAGATATAAATATTTGAGAGTATAATTCGCTGGACTGAAGATAACGCTGAAATCACATAAATATTCACCCTAAGGAAGGAAATGCGATATAATATTAACATCCCCACAACCCTCTCGGTTGTGGAATACATTGTTTAAAAACATATGTGAACAAAATTTGCTACTTTATTATTGAAAAGATGAATGACCTTTATGTATTTATTAATTAATATATTGCAAAAGATTAAACATTTTAGTATCTAATAATAGAATATGTGTAACAAGGTGTACACAAGGAGCGTCAGCAATTTTTTAATCGTATGAAAATTGATAGTACACGCAAAAACGATTGTTTGAATTTTATCAATAATTTTTATACAAATCCTCATAATGGAAAGCATTATACCCTTTTATCAATCATAACATTGGTAGCTTACATTATCTTTTTGGTGCGATAGCTCATATAAGTTTATAAGAGTAAACTCTGCCTGAAATCTTATACAACCCTGAAATACAGGTTGTTTGTTATAATTAACAATATTTACGCATATTGATTTACTTTGAAAGTATGTAAGTAGTGAAATTTGATGCACCGCCTTAATTACCTATGCGCTCTTTTACAGAAAATATCGAGGTCAATATTCTTATGCATTCTAACATGTGATTTTTAAAAATATATTTAATGCTTGCTATTGGCGAAATATTCTAACTGCAGCACTACAGTGGAGACGTTTCAATTATTTAAACAATTGGTTTAAAACATAATTTTGCAAATTCTCTGTTATATTTATACCGTAAATTGTGTGGAAAATAACTTGCCACTTCTCGCTTATAGCCTTCAATATAATGTTACTACTAACTGATATTCATGATATTTAAAACTCCATTTAAAAAATTATATGAATTCGCAGTATACAAGGATATTATTACTTTTGGAATTGTATAATTTTTATAGGCAACCACTCTTACGTCAGGGAGTTGAATGTATTGCCTATCTCCTGCTTAAAAAATTTAATCGTTAGAAGTATGAATATATATTAACATAACATTCACTTATTTTTTTAATATTGGTAAGTATCTGAGACACTAATATTCAGGTTTTAACATTGATAATTATTAAATTAGACTATTATTTGACCGGAACAGGAGAAGTTATGTCAGATGTCAAGTCAAATGTCAAGTGTCGATACGAAGACGAACTTCCTTTCTCAATCTTTCACAATGCAGGGCATACAGCAAAAGGTATTAATTTTGAAATTTATTGAAAAACATTAGTTATAAAACGTAGAATGTATAAATCATTTAATAATTTATTCATTTTTTACAGCAAAAAAGAGAACCCATCCACTCTGTCCAAGTTTTTGGCAGAAAGGTAAGTTTCGTAGAATAACCTAAAACATTGTATTGGACACGTGTATTTTGTAATTTATGCCGAACAATTAATTAATATAAAATAACCTAGTAATTTACATGCATTTTCAATTTACATTATCTCTGTTTCAGAAATCCGCTACAGCTGTAGCTTATTGCAAAAGAGGTAGAGGAGTTTTAAGGGTAAATGGAAGGCCTCTTAGTCAGGTGGAGCCAAAAATGCTCCAAGATAAACTCCAAGAGCCAATTCTTTTACTTGGAAAGGTATTACTTTGAAACAGTTTAAAGAATATTCATTCATTCTTTTAAGTAAACTTATTTCATCAACCAATTTTGTGAATAATGATATCTTTCCCATAACATGATGGTATATTTATCCCGAATATGAACTATGTGTATGAAATTGAGGAAAATCTTCTGATCACAATAAAGGAACATATTGTTTGTTTATATTTTATGGAAAAAAATATGAAAGTTGTTTTTTTTTCTAGGACAAATTCTCCGCTGTAGACATCAGAGTGAGAGTAAATGGTGGTGGACATGTCTCACAAATCTATGCTATTAGGCAAGCAATTTCCAAAGCTTTAGTTGCCTACTATCAAAAATGTGAGTATATTCAAAAATTCCTTGATTGTTATTTTATTTTGTGATTATGCATTTAATAGTTTTCATTCCAAAAAAATATAATTAATTGCTGAATGCTCCTAATGAAAATGATAGCTATTTTACTAGGGAGGAAAGTGCCCCTTTTCCTTTTGCAAGATGTAATTGACTCCTGTGCAATTCATATAATTTTTCGTCCTACCCACTTATTAAAAACTTGAAAATTATTTGAATCACTCTTCATTACTCAAAAAGTCGATAAAATTTAATAAATGTAACAACTATGCACTCTATAAATCAATCACAATGTTTACAGTCAGTTTCTTACCTTTAAGTGACATTTATAATTAATTTTTACTGGAATACAGGATATACGTCCATTGGGTGGGAAGTGAGAGTTTCCTTCCTGATGTGAGTGAGTGACTTGTAATTTTTATAGGGGTAGGAGGAAAAATATGTATTTCATTTTTCATGTGTAGACACACAACAGTGGCAGTATTGTTTGAAATATCCACAAAATATTGTTGCTTGCTACTCCAGTAATTATTCACTTTCAGTACTAGAATTTTTAAAACTATACTAAGAAAAGCACCTCAAATGTATAATATGATGCTCAAATCAGATATCTGCTGTTTTATCACTAAGCAGGTGGAGAACGGGGGCAAAGTTTGTATGGTAACTAACAAAAACAAGAATAATTTCTTGTCAGGAAGAATCTTTAGTTATTCTTTCTTTTGTCATATGATAGAAGTATTAACCTGAGTTGCTAAAAATTATGAGAGAGATGGAGATTAACTTTCGAATCACCTGTTTTCATAACGCCTCTCTTTGTCCAAATATATTTTTGTCTAGATTTACAGTTGGTAAATCTCTTCGGAAACATACAAAATATTTGCTTTGGCTACATGTTTATACAACATTTTTTAATTTGGTTTAAACTAGGACTAAATTGAAGACAACCAGTTAATTTACATCTTTGCATCCCTGTTTTTAATGCCAAATGTTTTATATTATGTTTTATATAATACAAAAATGATGAAACACTTTGGTCCGTGTTTATGAAGTTTTATGATTTTACCATTTCCACTTCTGAAAAAAAATCTGATATTTTATTTGGTTCATTTTGTATTGAACGTTATTAATCCATTGATTTCTTTTCAGATGTCGATGAAGCATCCAAAAAAGAATTAAAGGATATTCTTATTCAATACGATCGTACCTTATTGGTAGCAGATCCCCGTCGTTGCGAACCCAAAAAATTTGGTGGTCCAGGAGCCCGTGCCCGCTACCAAAAATCTTACCGTTAAGTTGTATTTTAAGGTTAATATTGTGTTTTTTGTATAAGTATGTAAACATTTACAATAAACACAAGTTTTTTTCTTAAAATTGTTTGCGGTTTTTATTTTCTATCGATTATACATAAGTTTAAATCATTTTTATATTTGCATATTCAAGTTGAACACTATTGATAATAACAGCAACAAATATAAAATTATTCAAAATACAACTTTTATAAATAAATTATCTGCTAAGGTTTAACTTAACAAGCTTCTGACTATTCCTATGCACTTGGATTAGAAATAAAACGAGTCTAAGCATAATTATTACATGAATTTTTATTGAATACATTTTTCAATCTATATTTATGTAAAGAGTGAAGTAGGAACTCTTTGTGACTAGAATTGTTTTGTTAATAGTAAGTATAAGGAAAATATAGTATATATCGTACAAATATTGTACAAAATATTAATCTACAAAAGAAAATAATTTAAATTGAATAGCTAAGCGCAAATAAATCGAATATGGTACATATATTTAATAAGAAATTTAGGGTTCATAATTGAACAGGTTGTGAAAAGTCTTTTCACGACATACTATTTACACAAGTACGACAAGGAAAATATGAGAAACACTACTTGAGAGAGAGAGAGAGAAAGAAGAATAATTGTGGGTAGTCAGCGCTGGGTGTGTCAGATTTACTATGCCCACTATGGGAATAGGGCGGAATTGGGCGATTTTCAAGTGCCACAATAATAGTTATTTACGTAACTGGTTATGAAAAGAGCGATATTGTTCAACAAGCGTAATATTTGCCAAAACGAGCGCTAGCGAGTTCTGAAAATTACGCGAGTTGAACAATGTCGCTCTCTTCATAACGTGTTTACATACAACGTTTTATCTAATTCCGCGCTTTTATAATATTTCATAAAATCTTCAATTACAATGGTAGTATTAAAGTGGATTCAAATGGTGAAGAATTGTTACTATGAAGTATTCACCCAGAAAATTGACTTACTTTGAATAACTGTGTCCTTAATAATGTTTTTTTCAATGTTTATAAATCTCAAAATACTATTGAATTAAAATTATGGGGTAATTGCTAGTTTAAATAATGAAATAATTGTCAGTTTTGACAGTACCTACCTAATTAATAAATTATTCTTTGAAACTTATGTAGTATCTCTATGTTAAAACTTAAACAGTTACGTAAAGTTTTAACATAACTACTTTTCATAACTGATATATGAAGGTTATGAAAAATTTGACGTTACCTAACGTCAAGGAGTGACTTAAAGTGTCACATTTGATAGCGGAATTAGATAAACAAATTAACTATTGCATCAGCCGAATGACATCCAAAATACCATTTACAATTTGCACTCTTTCACAGGTTGAGTATGTTGTTGAAGGGGTTTTAAATGTTTTATTTTCAAATACAATGGTATTCGCTACCAACGTGATCAACGTTTGTAGCGAAAAGATGAAGGAATAAAAGTTTAAATGTGAATTGTCTCTGTAAATAGCCTAGTCCAAGTACACATGGAACCTCACAAAAAATTGAAAATTCAAAATTGAGTATTTAAAAGGGTTTCTTTTAACATGAGAAAAACTGAACGATGCTAGGCATGCAATTTTCCGGAAAATCGAGTAAATTTTTTTTGTTTGTTTCTTCACTCAAATTATTTAAGTAATTAAAATACAGAAAAATGTTTTATATCAAATATTGTAGCTGATACAATCATCTACAAATTTTATCTAAAAAGTTTTTCTGTAAATTGAAAAGTATACGAGATAAAACTAATTCCAGTGCTAGTCAATTCGTGGTTACGCGCGACCGGCATGGGAGCCATATTTATTAACCGCTCGACTTAAAAGTTAATAATTTTGGGCTTATAGCATACTGAAGAAATAAATAAACACATGTAAAATGTAGAGAGAGATTTCAGCTTTCAGATAGAAATACTTTCAAATTTGGAAAAGTAGATTTTCTAACTGTGATAACAGTTTATTTATAAAAATCTAGAGCTAAAAAGTCAAAAAATAATTATAATTCCTATTTAATTAATACTTATCCCAGCGATGATTCCTTCTAGATTTAGCATTGCAAATGAGCATTAAACATTATCGTTATAAAAGCAAAGCCATCAATATTTCGAGGTTTATACAAATGCTTCTTAAAAATCTGTTTTTTACATGCTTAATTTTACTTGTTTTTTTTTAGACTTCATCAATTATAAATTTCATTCAAATTGATATAATTCAATGAAACTTTACCACCAAACACTTTGAAGTGTCTACTTTCGAAACTACTATACAGTTTTTCTATAAATTTTTCAAATAATAGACAATTATTCACAATAAATACTTGAATCAGACGTCTTTCAGCAAACCTATAACTTTTTAGAGTGTTAATGATATTATCTAAAAATTTGTGTACTTTATAATGAACCTATTTAAAAGTGATCGCGATACAAAAGAACACACCTATGGCTTAGGTAAGAAAGAGAAGGGAGCACAAAAAAAGGTGAAAATGCAGGTGAGAGAGCGGCTTTTACGTGCCGCAGCGTAATAACAACAATAGTAATAAAATATTAGCAACAAAAATCTCAACAATTTACATTAAAAATAGAGTCTCTTATTAAAACAATAATAAAAATGAAGTGGAGTCAAAAAATGAGGGTTCACGTGGAAAATCGTATGTATCTTTGTGAAAAATGCAGATAAAAAAAATTTCGAATAAAATTTGAAGATTACGCCATAATCTTAGAAGTACAATTTAATTTAATATTATTTAATTTATTAATGTTAATTAGAGGAATTTGGTAAAAAAACGACTTTTTAGTAGAGGTTTAAGTGGAAAATCGATAATACATAAAAAAAAATGTTTACAATGTATTTGTAGATATACTCCATTTTAGAACACATTTCATACGAAGAATCTTTTTCTAAATTTCAGTGTTTATTCACTATCGTAAAATTAAAAACATGAAAATTGATGGTCAAAAATACTACTGGGGAAAGTTCGTATATTTTGGAAAATAATGCAGATACAAAAAAAAGTTCAGACAAATTTTGTAGATAAATGTATTAGCTACAATTTTTGATTCGAACATTTTCCTGTAATTTCATTATTTAAGCAGAGTGAAAAAATAAAAATTTACTCAACGATTTTCCGCAAAATTGCATGCCTATCATCGTAAAGTTTTTCTCATAATAATCAAAACCCTTTTAAATACTCAATTTTGAATTTTCTAGTTTTTTGTAATTTTTGCGGCATTTTACGGATATTTTGTGTACTTTTTCTAGGCTAAAAGGACAATGTTACTGGACGAAAGTGTTTAGTTTTACCACCGAATAGATGTTGAATATCTATTCGGTGGTTTTACCTAATAGTACATGAGCTCGAAAAAAGTTAACGATAACGAGACAAAAATATAGTACTATAGTATAGTAGTTTTGGTAGAGTTGACTGATGACTGATCTAATTGTGAGTTGCACACATAGAACCATTCTTGTCTCTCTCTTTCAAGTAGTGCTGTTCGTATGATCCTTGTCGTACTTATATGAAACATATTATGTCCCATAAAGTTTTTTCACAATCTGTGTATAAAGGAATATAGGTATAGCATGTTGCATTATTGTTTCATGCTTTTTTCTTGGATTGCTTGCATTTAATAAAAATAAATAATATACACTTTAATTCACACCATACGTTCAATATTCTTTTGTAGAAAATCAATACATTTGAAATATCACATGCCGTTTCAAAATTAGGTACTATTATGTATCAGATCCATGTCAATTTTTGCCCCCATCCGTTTTAAAGCAATTATTGTGTTGACGGCTTTGATCCATCTTTTTTTGATAACATATCTCTTAAGTTTGGATTTGTCAATTTGCAGCTCTGAATGAACAGTATCCTTATTTAACCAAGGATGGTTTGTTGCTTCTTCTGCAGTTGGTCTGCTTCTGGAAATAAAACATGAGTTATTTGCTCAATAACAGTTTCCTGTAACAATTGTCATATTCAAATGGAGCGTGTTATCAATAGATGTCAAGATAATAGTACCTACTTATCATAACGACTTCAAATTACTTGTCAAGGAGTGGACCGATCACTAATAACAAACATCTACTTCTCGGGATATGTGCCACGATAGATAGTGAATTACAATTCCAAAAGTTAAACAGGGTTGATATATCTACACGATATAACCAACTGATTTATAATTAGAAGGGGCATTATCACTTGTATACCGGTTTCAGCGTATTTGAGCCTCATTAGTACAAGGTAGATAGTTGTTAACTTAGTGAACGGTTTGCTCTTTATTTTCAATTACGTTGTACCTAAGTCGTTATAATGGTATTGAACTATTATCTTTGACATCTGTTGATAAGACTTATTACTAAAATGACAATTTTTCGGGAAACTGAAATAACTGTGAAAAATTTTTAATATTTGTAAACTGCATTAAACATTTAACGTTTATTTTATAAGCACTGGCGGAAGCGGAAGCTAATAAAAATTAACATACCAATTGTCGACTTTTCTTCTTTTATCAGAAACATCTCTGTTGAACTAAGTACCCAGATTGTGAAGGTATAAGACGTTTTAAATTTATGTCAAACCTTTTTCTATGTCCTCATAACATTTAAAAAGTCGCGAAGTTGAAAATGAAGTTATCGTAGTCGTAAATGAATTACTTATGGGAGTTTTCCTTATAAGTAGAAAGTATTTACAGAAAAGAGAAATATTCGATAAACTATTGATTCAGTTTAATTTATGCTTAAAAGTGTTTAAATAAATGATCTGCGAATTATGTGGATTACCAAAAACTTTAACCTATCTTTAACACAGATTCAGATGCTGCAAATGCAATACGCATATAAAGGTACAGATGACTCTAAAATGAAAGAAGGCTCAGGATGTTTAGTTTACTTCAGAGCACTAACCTTAAGGATTAAGTGAAGAATGGAAAACAATACCAAAGTGGTTCAAACAGAACTAGCCGATATCTCAATTGTCACAAAAGAACTAACCAGAAAAAAAATTTATGGCAAAAACATAACAATCTGCAGTGATAGTAGCCAAGCTCCATTAGCCTTGAACAGACAACGTGTTATATCGGGGCTAGTACTAGAGTGCCCCCAAGATTTAGCCAACGCCTCGGCAGATAACAATATTATCCTGAGGTGGGTTAGAGGAAGTAAAGGAAATCGCATTGCCTATTCTTTAGCCAGGGAAGCGGCTGGACTAAAAATTTTAGGACCCAATGACATCTACGGCGTAACGACTTCCACAATTGCGGAACTAGCCAAACGTTACACCCATGCTCAAGTCCTTAAGAGATGGAATGGAATCAAAGGATGCAGTCTTGCCAGGATCACCCTGGAATGCTGGCGCCGAAGAAATATTTGACGATGACCAGGAAAAACCTACGTTAAACAGTAGGATTTTTGACTGGCCACTGTCAACTAAGGAAACACCTCCATACTATGGGGCTAGTGGACACACCTTTATGCAGGATGTTTGAAAAGGAAGATGAAACTGTCAGGCATGTTTTATGCGAGTGACCGGAGTTATCGTCAATAAGAGAGTGTGTGTTCGGTGGGTCTTGGCCTACACCTGCCGATATAAAGGAGATGTCTTCTAGTGACCTGTCCACCTTCGTGAAAAGGACAGAATGGAGGATGACCTAGGAGGACAACTCCTCGGGAGGATGTACAGTGGGTCACATGGGGCCTAAGTCTTGTGAGCCTACACTCACCCTCCCTACTCTACAGATACAGGTCCGCCATTTGCTGTAAGTCCTCATGTCATATTCTAATTAGTTTTCATTGCTTACTGATAAACAACCTGATGATAGCTAGACTTTAACGAAGATTTATTACCTTGCGGCATTTATGAATAAACTTTAGATGTTATTATTTGACATTAAAATTGTTAAATGACAAATTTAGTCCAGTAATTGAAGGGACAAAGCTCCTGAAAAGTACCAGAAGACTTCACTTTGGGCTCAATTTGTAAGTCACAGCAGGTGTTTTTAAACGAGGAAAAACTTAACGCGAGTTTACGGAAGGGGGGAAAATGGTCCCCTAAACCCTGGAAAACGGGTTTCTCGCTAATATCTGGCTCAATATGCTAATTAGAAAATTTTTTTCCGATAAAAAATGAAGATCATCTTATTATCTAGAGAAATGGTATCCATCATTTTTTTCTAAAATTCGATAGTTATCGAGATAATGAGACCTAAAAGTCTCCTCATTTCAGCTGCTGCTCTGCCTGTAGGAATTCTTCTGTCTATGCATTAACTTGTAAGCGGGCGGACGAATTGATCTATAACTCGACAAAACTTTGACATTTCCCGATAATTTAAAGTTCATCGCAATGGGAAGACCCGTAGCTATCATTCCATGTGACTTGCAGCTCGTTCGTACTTGACAAAAATATTTTAAAAAGCGGTCAAACAAGATTTTGAGACTATTTTATTAATTTGTTCATATTTTTTGAAAAAATAGTCTTTTATCCTATTTTTTTATAATGGAACCTTAGGAGGTCTTGAATGATTTTTTTTCAATTGATTGATTTGTTTATTTATATTGTTCAGCCGTTTTCGGAGTTCTGTACAATTTGTGGAACAAGCGCGATTTAAAAATGTATCATCCTATATAATGCTTTTCAATGCGTCTACTGTCTAGTTTTCGAATTTACTTTTTGATTTTTAATAAAATCCAATCATTTTCCAGAAATCGGGGGAATTGGTCACACCGGTAAAAACCGGACTTTTTTTTAAATAAATAAATAAACAAATCAATTTTTTATCAAAACGCAAGAAAGATATTAAAAAAAATTCTGAAATCATTCAAGGCCTCTTGAGGTTCCATTATGAAAAATAATTAGGATAAAAGACTATTTTTAAAAAAATTATGAACAAATTAATGATATAGTCTTAAAATCTCGTGTAAAAAAACTTTGACCGCTTTTTCAAATATTTTTGTCAAGTACGAACGAGCTGCAAGTCACATGAAATGATAGCTACTGGTCTTCCCATTGTGATGAGCTTTGAATAATCGGAAAATGTGTCGAGTTATGGAACAATCCGTCCGCCCGCTTACAAGTTAATGAGGAGACTTTTAGGTCTCATTATCTCGATAACTATCGAATTTTCGAAAAAAATGTTAGGAATCATTTTCGTAGATAATAAGAGGATCTATATTTTCTATCTAAAGAAAAATTCTCCAATTCGCATATTTAGCCAGATTTTAGCATGAAACCCGTTTTCCACGGTTTAAGGGGCCATTCTCTCCCCCTTCCGTAAACTCAATCGCGTTAAGTTTTTTCTTGTTTAAAAACACCTGCCGTGACCTACAAATTGAGTCCAAAGTGAAGTCTTCAGCGACTTTTCATGAGCTATGGACATTTTCAGGTGTTCAGTTACTGGACTAATTTTACACTGTACCTATTTAACGAAGAGCCCCACGCTTTTTGTAATAGTATTTTTTAGTTTTTGGCTCGGTGCTATAAAACCGTATTTCTTTTAACTATTACTTATCTCGTATAACAACGAGATAATTTAAATGAGTAGCATCAAAGTGTGGGATCAGAGTTAAAACAAATCGTGTGCCATAAAATACTGTGAGAATTTCTTAATATGTTTTGTCAATGTTCCAACAAATAAAAAGATGAATAACTAGCAGTTGTTACTTTGATACAGTTACATGAATGTTCCAAAATTATATTACTACTACTTTTATTACTCATGAAACGAGACAATAAAAACATTAATAAATTAGTGTCCGTAGATTATGCCAAAAGGATGAAAAGTTATTTAGAATTATTTTCAAAAGTTATGCAAAGTGGTAAAAATACCTGTTTTACCTTATTCCTCTGCCATTATCAATAATACCTATATAATACATCGATACCCTCATGAGAAAACCTCGTAATTCCAAAATCCCAAATTTTACAGGAGACAGAAAAAACCCATGGTCTTATTAATAAACACGGAGTAACCTGAGACTAACTTTATTCCATGCTTAAACCATCAGTTTGACAGATACGCTATTAATAAACTCATATTAAACAAGGAATAGGCTACTCCGAGGTTAGTCTGGGACTAACTTTGGTAATAATTTTAATCCAAGGAAATAGGTAGTTTAAGCTCGGAATAACCTTCGAATAAATATAATTTTAGTTTTGTTGAACTGTCAATTGTGGTATTATAAATGCCATATCCTAATTCGAAATTTAGTTTGTCGTTTTTACATTATCAGTTCGTATTATTATTCAGTTTGTTTTTATCAATTATGTATATTTATTAAGTATTTGCTTTGGTTCGGTGAGTAGTAATTATTTTGCGATGAAAGAAAGGGATTATTATTTGGAAGATTTGAGAAAGATGGAAGAATTGGAAGAAGCAGAAAATATTCGTCCGATCAGAAAAATTAAATTTTATAAAATTCGGGCTAATCCCTTAAAAACATTGTTAGAAGAGGAATTGAAAGCTATAAAATTAAAAATAAAATTTTGTACCAGTTTTTCTTTTTGTTGCAAAAATTTTTCATGTTCAATACAAACTGAGAGATAATTATGAGATAACTATTTTTGAAATGAATAAACAGAGCACTGACACATGTCACAATAAAAAACAGAAAAGATGTCACCATAACGTCACTTTATTGGTCAATTCCTACCATACAACTGTGAATCTTCCTTAAGTCATGTCAAAACCCAGTAATAAAGAAAGAGTAACTATTTCCTCCTTAGTCGGAGTTTATTAATAGCAATTGTATCACTTATATATACCACAAGGAACATACAGAAGATACTTAATAAATATACATAATTGATAAAAATAAACTGAATAATAATACGAACTTATAATGCAAAAACGACAAACTAAATTTCGAATTAGGATATGACATTTATAATACCACAATTGACAGTGTAAACAAAACTAAAATTATATTTATTCGAAGGTTATTCCGAGCTTAAACTACCTATTTTCTTGGATTAAAATTATTACCAGAGTTAGTCTCAGACTAACCTCGGAGTAGCCTATTCCTTGTCTAATATGAGTTTATTAATAGCGTATCTGTCAAACTGATGGCTTAAGCATGGAATAAAGTTAGTCTCAGGTTACTCCGTGTTTATTGATAAGACCGATAATGTTTAAGTTTATTATAGAAACCTGACGGTAAATTACATTATTTGTAAATGTGATTTATAGAAAAAAATATAGGAGTTACGAGCTTTTCTTATATTTCAGTTATTCTAATTTGAAGTTACATGATTTTCACAGTATGTAAGTTTTCAAGTGAAGTTATATTGTGGGGTTAATTTTTGGGTAATGAAAATAAAAATAGTAAAAAGCCACACAAATAGAGCACTCGTCTTTTTTGGTGCGAAAATACTTAAGTTCATGTCATCGAAGGTAGTTAAAAACAGCGTTAACGATCATGGTTGTATGCTTTTCTCCGGGCACCAGCTATTAGTATAAAGTCGGTAAACTTGAGACTTCGAAGTCCACAATGGCTCAAGATACAATTTGGTCGTCCAGGCCCGACAATAGTGAGACTCCATTTTTGGCAGACTCTCAAAAAATAAATATAAATTTCGTTTCCGTTCCTCGAAGATAGCAAGTCTAGAGAATCTTCGTCCGGTTTCAGCCTCTTCTAACAAGTCCCCTGTTAGGTGAGGTAATTGATCTTCATCCTGATTACCTTTCTTCTTCCAGGAAATAGCAGCGGACTCGCCTATGGAGAACGTATTTAAAAACATATTTTTACATACGCGCAGTTTTGTTTCTTTTAATTGTAAATGGTAGGAATAACTATACGAACGTCGGGATTTCTCATCTTGCTTTCTATCTTTTGGTCTTTCACTTTCTTCTTGGGTAATTTTTACATACACCTTTTTTTCACCGTCACTCATTTTCCTAAAATCTTTAAACAATAAAATTGCGCTCTGTTTTCTTCGGAAAACTTTGTACATTGTAGATTAGAGTTATTTTTACCTAATTTGCATTTACATCTTTCTTTAATTTTCCTTTCATTTTTAGTGATGGTATATACCCAGCGCCCATCAACTTTCCTTCTTCCTTGGTATTCTTTTCCACGCTCCCTTTTACGTTTATTTGTATTAGCAGACCAATTACTTTCATCTACATGTCGTCGTTTCTGTCTACGCTTTTTATTTATTTCGGTAGATTTTTCAAATTCCGGTTCTTCTTCTTCATCTGCAGTTGGTACATAATCCGGCTCATGATCTTGACTTTCATTGTTATTGGGAAGAATAACGATTACTTCCGAATTTGGACCAGGTTGTTCCTCTCTTGTTGATCTCTTGTTCAAGAATTTGCTCTTCAGTGTTTTCTTCAAGCTGGTTATCCAAATGGGGTATGTGAACTGGGACATCTAGGATCAGGTTCATTAATAGTTATGTAATGCTCAGTGCATCAGAATTGTTATTGTTCGCAATTTCAGCATTAGAACTACATGTCGGGATTTCAAAAAGAAGTTCATTTTGTAAAGCCATTTTCAAAATGTTATTAGCACGAGAGCCTGACATCCTAAAAATAAAATAAATAAAATTACCTATAGAAAAGCTGGGATACTTTAATAAAAAAATATAAATGGCCGAAATTTTTTTAAATAAGCAGTTGTTGATAAACAAATAAAAAACATTTTAACTTACGTTACTTAGAATGCTTTTGTCGAGACAAAACACTGCAAATACAATTTTTAATTAAAATACTATCAACTAACAGCAATTATTAATTACAGTAAACTTGCTTTAACTACTTGTTTCACCGAATTAGTAAACACTAAACAAAATGCGGGAGATACGAGGCTTTCCTTAGCAAATAAACCGCGGTGGAGTTACGAGGTTTTCCTTTTGTAGAATATTAAATTACAGCAAAGTTCTGGAGATCCAAGATTTTCGCATTATATAGGTTTGGCTATTGTGAAACAGATGACACCAAAAGGTCAAATTCATGTGGAGTTACGAGGTTTTCTTATGAGGGTATCGACATGCGACATTCATGCGACAAATTTCAGGAGGTGATTGCTCGTAAGAAATTGATATGGGTCCATAGAGAAATAAAATAATTTGTCTACTGATGGGTCTTTCCTATAACAAAATTTCCTCAGCCCACCCCTTTCCGAGATATCACCCTTAAAAGATGGCGACTAAAGTTAAGTTTTCATTTTTTTAAATAAAATTTCAGTAAAGCTATAAACTTGAAATTCTGTAATTCTCGTGCATTTTCACCATTTATTATGAATCGTTTAACATTTTACATCTTTACTGTTTTCCACTCAATATATTAAAAAAATCATAAATTATGGTGTTTATTTTTTTCTCTGCAGCCATTAATTTTGGGAAGAAAATTTAAGAATAAAAACATTTTTTTAAATGAAACAAGGATTTTAAGTTAAAATTCATTTCATAAAACTTCATCTCGAATAAAGTTTTGATATGAAATAAAGGGTTGCTAATTTCACCCCCGTATAATGTTACAGGAATATTGAAAAAACCCGTGGTCAGTCCTTGGCGAGTGCACGAAAATTACTAGCTTTACTGGAATTTTAGAAAAAAAAATGAGAATTAAATCTTAGTCACCATCTTTTAAGGATGATATCTCGGAAAGGGTTGGGCTGAGAAAATTTTTTTATAGGTGAGACTCCTCTTAATTACATACAAGCAATCACTTCCTGAATTTTGTCGCATCGATTTAGAAACACCCCGTATATCTAGATCTGCCAAAACTCCATCCATCAATCATCATTTTATATACCAAATTGTGAGGGATCATCTGAGAATAGTGGTGAGCAAGCAATACGAAGATTAATGACAATGACCGTATTTATAAATAAGACTTAGCGTTATTGTTTAAAAATACGGGCACAAGACAGTCTTGGTTATGTTAATCCAATCTTGGCCTTACTCGAAACTTGTAGTCATGCACTTGGTCTTTCTTATTCAATCTTGGTACATCTACTCTATCTTGGTCGTTTTCCAAATGCATTTAACCTGTCTCTGATTTAACTAATTAATATTTTATTAATAAATAGTCCAAGAGCTCCAGCCAAAAAGTAGGTTCTGAAAAAAATGTACGGGAACAGGTATATTTTTCTTTGAATATGTTCAGGGGTGTCCCCTGAATGTAAATCCAAGTTGGCGTCATGGGGGGGCTTCACTTCAGCCGCCATCTTGAAAAACACGTTTTATTAAATATCTCGCGAACCGCGCATCATACGACAAAGATTGTGGTGATCATTATTGTAGATAATAATATTTGCCATATTTTTGATTCCCAACTTTTTTTTAATAACGCATAGGTTTTTAATTATAGTGCTCCAAACTTTTTTCAATATGGTTTTTGCTGAATATTTAGTGAATGGTCAATGATAAATTAATAACTGAATTGTAGAGCATTAAATTTTCTATAAATTTCATTTTAAACTTTTTCCCGTAGCATTCATAGTTTAGGAGCTATTACGCTGTAAATGAGATTATGACGAGATTCTAATGCTGTATATTCATCATGCGCTAGGGTCGAACCCTCGCCTGTTTGTGACTTAGCGTTAAACGTACCGGCAGGGTTGCCAACTTTATTATAATAAAAATAGCATCGCTTGTGAAAATAATCGCCGAAATCGCCAGTTGCTATAGAGCGAGCGAAGCGAGCAAAAATCGCGCCGCAGGCGAAAATTTTGAAAATCGGCGATTTTTTTTCCGAATCGGCGATTTTTCTGAATGATAAAAATGGCATATTTTAGTAATTTTGCACTTATCATGCGATCTATATTTTTATGAAAATTTTTCTTGGTACTTACGTATTTTGACCTGAAAAACACGAATTTCATAATATAATCGTGAAAATATCTCTAGTTTTCGAAATAATTGATGCCAAAGTTTGAAATTTCACCTTCTATGTATGGCAAGTTTTGGGCAAGTATTGTATCTTCTTAGATCCCAGGACATTTTATTTACATTTACCATTGTTAATTATGATTTTTTTCTGAGAAAGGCATCATAAATATATTATTTTTCCGTAATTTTCCTATTATTTCATAAACTAGCCTACATAAACAACGGCCATTTTGATAACCTCTGTGCGAATCTTGAACTAATAAAGGTGCATTCATATAGCTTTCTTGTAGCAAAACGATATGTGTTCTCTCTCTTCAATACATGTAAAAAAGAAAGAAAGATTTCAATAAAAGAAGGTGAAATTTCGAACTTGGGCATTGATTATCTCGAAAACTAGAGATACTATGTTCTGTATGGAAAATGCACGATTCACAATAGATAAGTAATTTTCTCAGAAAGTAAATCCGCCCAAAATAGCCGGAGAGAATAACGAATATCGCCCAAAAAATAGCCCTTAGCCGAATCATAAATAGAACCGCCTCTCAAGAAAAATAATAGCCCAAATGGCGATTAATCGCCCGGGTTGGCAACCCTGCGTACCGGTCACAGGGCTGCAAGCATGCGCAGTAACTACATGTGGCCAGATATGAAGGAAATTAAATATATTTTTTTCGAAATGTGTGTTATAATTCTGTTCTTTCCAATATATTATGTTGCGTCTAGTTTTATCTCGTTACTCATTTGATTTATAAGCACATGTAAATATTTTTTAAGAAAGGGGAAAAACCCAGGTCCAAAACGGGTTTCGAACCTAGGACCTCTTTGTTGTTAGCTCAGTATGCTACACGCCACATGCTTTTTCTTTTAGGCAGAGAAAATAAAGTGCTGACGAATATACACAGTATTTTACAAAATTTGCAACAATTTAAACGGGCAATTTGGTTGAACTTTGTAATTATTTGTGTTATCTAAAGGCGGATTCATGCAACGTTCATTATCATTATATAATAACTACATTTACATTAGAAAAAGTTAATTACTATAGTTTCCTATATGATGTTTATGCAACCACATTATTGAATTTCAATTACACTATTGCATTAAGAAGTTGGTCTACTTCTAACTATAAATTATAATTACATTATATTGTGAGTGAAAACCATAGAGAAATATAATATAATGTCTATGGTAAAAACCATTAAATCGCATGCGCCAAAAATGTTACAGCTGTCGTTCCGAGGTCTCCTATTTCGAGCAGCCACTAATACTTTCAAAAGTAGTGAAACTGATATATTCCAACACGTTTTTGCTGAGAGAACCTCATAACTTCCAAATAATTGCAAATAACTGACCTAGCACAACCACAAACGATTCAAATAATATGACGTTTATCAATTGCCAGTCTTGTCAGTTCATAATTAATTCGTTCCATGAACTGGTTTGATTATGCATTGATAATGTAATTTAAGTGTAGTTATAATGTAAGGGAGCGTTCAAGTAATACGTAACGCAATTTGGGGGGAGGGGGGGTCTCGTAAAACGTTACGATGCGTTACAGGGGCGGAGGAGGTCTTTCTCACAATACCTTACGTAACATTGTTTTTTGGAACTTTAGTTCTTTACGCCAGGTTATGTTTGAGCGACCAGGGGTCGCGACGCAAAAGATCTGACCGTTACGCGTTACGTTACGCTACGTTATGTTACATTGCTTCGTTATGTGCCTTGCTTGCGTGCTTGTGTCTCCTTAGTCTCTCTCGTTTACGAAGCAGCGATGCATAATAATAATATGCTCCTGCCCGGATTCGAACCCGGGCCGCCCGCGTGCAATGCGAGCAATCTACCACTGAACCACCGATGCTATATTGAAATTCTATGCAAAGCTGGTATTCGCAGTGCTGGTGATCTGCTTGAATTTGTTCGGATAAATTTTTACTATTATTTCCATAATTTTTTTTGCGCGATTAAGGGGTCGAGCCTAGCTCATTTACTTTTCGAAATACAGGGTGTTGAGATTTTGAAAACTTGAATGTTTTAATTCGATAACTTTAAAATGGATGGATCAATTGATTTGACATTTGGCAGGTTGTTTTTAAATGTAAAAGGGCATATTTTGAAAGAAATTGTAGTTTGAGCAACTAGTGTGGATATGATGGCCATATCGCACGAGGACGAAGTTTGAGCACGACGCCGTAGGCGGAGTGCTCAATCGTTCAAGTGCGATATGGACAATCCACACGAGTCGAGCAGCATATTTTTTCTACGACCCACTTGAGAAAAATCTAGGAAATGAAAATTTCTATAAACTGTAATATAACTTCAAATTAAACATTTTACAATTCAATTTTATGTTTCCACTAATTTTGTGGTAAACGTACAGTTCTTGAATGTCTTTTTGTATAATGCTACGGTTTCCTTTTTTAAATATACGATGCTGTTATAAGTAGATATTGCTAGTCGGACTCCCTCATGAAGGGTACCGTACCATTATCTATAATAATGAATATTCTGCTAAATATTTCAAACGTCTACCTGTTGTAGTTATTAATATCAAGCAGAATAATTATTTAAAAATAAAATTAACAATAAAAAAACATCTTCACGGGGAATCGAACCCGGGTCTACCGCGTGAGAGTCTGGTTTGCTTACTACTCGACCAGCCAGGCTTTGCAAAATGTTTATCTATAATAACGTCAAGTGTATAACATAGGTACTTTTTGCTTAAAAGGAACTAAAGTTCCTACCGTGTGTCCCGCGACACGTTCTACCTTTTTTTAACAAGAGTGTTCAAATGCACTGTCGTTACGTGCATGGCAAGACTGTCCCAGACCATTGTGAAACTAGAGTACGGCCACAGCGCCTTGCTGCCAGAAGGACGAATGAGCTTCTCTGCATTGTGCGTCGTTATGAAACATCGTCTGAGGATGCTGACTGGCTCGACGAAGACGAAGTTGATGCAAGTGGCTTAACAATTCCAGAACCTTCTTCGTCTGCACTCCAGATGCCAGTGATGAAAGAATCTGAATGGCTAGCAAACCCATGGACAGAGGAGCAGTAATTTCAATCGAATTGTTTTTATAGACCTACTTAGATACTTGGTTAATAGTCGATTATTTTTCAGTTTTGTTAAAAATACGATTTTATTTCGAGTAAAATGTTTAATTTCAGTTGGGTTTCCATTTATAATTGCATTGTCAAAGATTAAAATAAAAATGTTATTTTATTTTAAGAGTTTATTAGTAAAAAAAGCTAAAATAGGAGAATGAAGGATGAAAACAATTGTGTGTAAAGCCAAAAATTTATAAAAAATAAACAAAATACGCAGGTGTTGCGGATTAAAAATCTCTTATTTTATGTATTATTACCGTAAAGGCAATTAAAACTATACCAAGGATAAAATCTGTAACATACTTTTTTGCGACTTTAGGGTAAAAATGGTCACTTGAGTGTTACGTAACGTTTAGAGAGTGGGAGGGGGAGTACATAAAAACGTTACGGTGCGTTACAAGGGGGGGGGGTCAAAAATCTTCAAAATTGCGTTACGTAATACTTGAACGCTCCCTAATGAAAATGTAATTATAATGCACGTTGCATGAATCGGCCTTAAAAATGTATTTATTAATTAATCTCCAAAGAGTAATAACTATTTAGAGTTTGTTCAGCCATCCTTTGCCGTTACGTCATACATTGTCCAGATTGCTCTCTCATTCATGAAATGGATGAGATGGAATTATGACGTCATTAACGTATTTCTTATCTAAGGTCGACATACATTTTACCTGTTACTTTTGACAGTTTAGTTGTCATATTTTGAAAACAATTCTCAATATATGTCATTGATTGTAATTTTGAGGTTAAGTGTAAAATAACATTCAAGTAATATAGGACATACGTAAAACAGCAGAATACGTCACCCATTATGACGTAACGGATGGCTGAGCAAACTCTAGAACAAATCATAGGAATGTACATATAGGTATTCAATAAATACATAAATATATATTCGATTATGATTATTGTTTTAATCCATGGCGCAGTTTTAAAGATTTAGTGGAAACATCCAAAAAAACTAGATCCGACACTAGAAATTGTTATTGTCCCCGAGTCAACACTGCAATTTGGTAAGAGATTCAGAAAATCTTTTAAACTGGCAACATCGCGGCCATACCGAGTTAAAGGTCCAAGGTCATTGTCGAAGGAGCTGAAAAACGTTTGATGTTTTACCGGGATTCGTATCTGTTCTCTTTATAATCTGTGGTCAAATGCAGTCTTATCATGCGGGTCATACGATTCAACCAAGACATACTCACCGTTTTTGTTTTCTTTTATTGCGTTTAATCATAACTTCCAAATAAAATCCGTAAGATGAATAAGACAGACTTATGCTATTTTGACGAGAGAAAAAAAGATATGTATTTAGTTTTCAGCGATTCTAAAAAGTCTTTCACCAGAGAAGTTTTTATTTAAATGTCAGCTATGTCACTTTGACAATTCAAAGTGACAATATGATTAATAAGAAGAAATTTTCCGGTATTTTGCATCCTCAAGCAAAAAACATGGTTCTTAATCTGATATTTCGAGAATGAATGAAAAAGTGGAAATTCTTCAACCAGTGTGCAGGAAACATCAACCATCATTCTCTTCTCCGGGTATATTTGTAATCTCACATTTTGGTAACCTCTGTGTCTTATGATTTGATACATATGGTTAGTGACCTTTGAACCCGCACGATAAGAGCGCTTTTGACTATACTAAGAGTTTTGACAGGTATTCTGATGTTACACTGTCGCCTAAATTGACAAGAAGCTGAAAAAGGTGAAAGAAAAAAATTGTAGAGTTTGTGGAATGGAAGAAGAAAGCTCCATCTACATACTGGCGGATTGTATAGCAATACAGAATAGTAAGGAAGAACACCTCAGGAAACTCCTGGATAGAAGAGACACTTACCTAAACGAAAGCTTGCGAATATCCTAAAATTCTTTCAGGAAAAAATAACCTCTGAGACTTTCCTGAACTGAGAAGAAGAGAAGAAACATAACAGATATTTTGAGTATCAGTAAATGTCATCCCAATATACATTAGGCACGTTTTTTTAATAGTTTTCAATTAATATAAAAATGCGGTTGGTGGATCTGCCGGTTAATAGTGAATAAAACAACATGCCTATTATATGCTCACAAAAGTCGGATTTTTTTAACCCAAAATACGTAACAAACTGATATTTTTGAAATAAAAGGGAAATAGTTAAAATTTGCATAATATGCTACTGTCAAGACAAGGCTCGCACGTTCGCATTACACAACGTGTGTTAAGTCATCTAGTAAAGTAGTTATTTGTTTAACTAGGCAGCAAAGTAGTAGATTGACTGCCGAGGCTGAATTCAGCTAAGGCAGTCAATCTACTTTGCTGCCGAGTTGAACATATACGCAGTAATGTTCATAATGATATAGGAGGATATTGTATTTGCAAAATATCTGAGGAAAGAAAAGGTAGCCTATTCGTTCAAAATTGTAGTAATTTTATCATCAATGTTAATAACAACTAAACATCTGTTTTTAAATTCTTGTTAAAAGTGTTATGTAATAATTGCTGATCAATGTTTACGTCAAATGTTTTATTCCAATTGAGTATAATCACTTTGCTGCCTAGGCAGAAAAGTACCCACTTTGCTGCCTAGGCAGGAAAAGTAATACTTTGCTGATTGATATGTGTCAGCAAAATTAATATTTGCTGCCAATCGGAGAAAAATATATTTTTTCTACTACCGTGTGTGAAGTACGTACTTTAGACACATTTTCGAGTGCGTAAAACTTTATTTTA